>JAPMOR010102267.1:1748419-1863109 GCA_026543865.1 Argiope aurantia | reverse complement strand
TGAATTAATTATTAATTAATGAAATTAATTATTGAAATTAATGAATTTATTTATATTAGACAAGGGTATTTTCGTTCTCCTTTATTGAATTTTGTTTAAGTAAATCTCGAAACCAACTTCATCTACGATTCAACCTCCTGTGCTTTTTTTAATAATAATAGAATATATTTTTTTTTCTCTTTTACATCTAATAATTGTTAAAAGAATTTATTTACCCCAGATTTCGGGTTCATAACCATTTCAGAATGCACATTTTTTTTTTCCACCAGCAGCATACTAATTATAATAATCCTTCTAAAATCAAAATTGCTCATGACTCTTTTCGTGTTTCTTTTAAAGATATTACGAATAATCTAATACATCTCTTTTTGTTAGGTAAAGGTTAGTTTAATCTAATTAGATCGATGGATCATTTTGAAGCTGGTATGGACTCGTAATTTAGGAAAATATGGGGTTTCAAAAAATTTTCCTCGCATTCGAACTTTGTCTCTCCAACAATTTTTCTAAATTATAATTTTCATGTATTTTATGGGCTTTTCCCCTTGCTTCATCTTTTTAACCTTTTGGAGATTTACTTTCTATTAAGTTAGGAAGTTAGCATTTTATAAAAGACTCATATTTTACTTCTGCTTCTTATGCATGGTTGCCACTGAATTCCGTTATTTGCGCACATATACTGTAAAATAGTAACAGTAATTTTGCACGAGAGGTATACAGAAACTAAGTTTCGTTTCAATTGTTGCCCGAAATCGCTCGTTCATGATTTCACACATGCGTTCGCTTTACTGGCTCATTGATAAACAATAGGAGCAGTTTTTAGAACCCTGAGTGTTGTGTCTGCTGCATGTTGAGCATTTAAAATGTTTTAAAAAATTGAATAGCCCGCCACATGCGAGTTAAGTTCTGTCATCCACTTTCTAAAGAAACACAAAACCAATTAAAATTCACAAACAGATTTGTAAAGTTTATGGACAAAACGCGATGAGTGATTCAATGTTAAGGAAAGTGTTTGCGAAATTTCAATGAAGGGCATGAAAATGCTCAGGAGGAAAAAGGAATTGGTTCCTCGACCTTGATTAAGGATGATTCGCCTTCGGAAGTTGAAGGGAAGATTAAGAGAAATCGAAGATCCACCATTACGACACTATCGATACATTTTTCACGAATTTCTCATTCACTTCTTCATCATCGCTATCTTTCTACGACGAAGGTAGGCAATGACTCGTGCCAATCTAAAATAAGGGCTTCAACAATTATGGCAGTTGTATTAGAAAATAACCAAAGCATTGTGCTTCGTTACACAAAAAAAAGTGTTGATAATCATCGCCCCCCCCCTTTTTTTTAATTGAGAGACAGAACTCAGTTTTTGGATATCCCTCGAATATTACAGGAAATTAAAACTTAACATCACCTATTAGTTTATTTTATGCCTGGACTAATTTTTAATTTCATGAGATCTATATATAATTATATAAAAAAAATTGAGAACAATTGCCTTTAAACTATATATTCAATTCAGATTCTGTTTAGGCTAAACACTGAAATTATTTACATGATGCAATATTTTTAGACATAGTATTTCATAGATGATGCTTTCATTTTGGTGCTACGAAGAAATCGATAACAATGATGTAAGATTGAAAATTCTACATCATTATTTACTGCTGTGTACAACATTTACTACATCAGTATTTAATATTTACTGAATTACTACTATTATTACACTCGTTTGTTATAGCGCGACACGTTTTAATGAATGAATATTATGTCAGATGAAAAATATTCGATACAATAATCATCAGTCTTTGCTTAATAATATAAATAAGCAAAGAAAATCTTCCTAATGTCTAACTATTTTATCTAATGTTTTTGTTTCAAATCTTGCCTTTACTGAATGCGTAATTTTTACCGTCAAAAATTGTATGGGAGGGGGAATGTGTATTTCAAAATAATCGCTCACAAACTAAGTAATCTTTGCTTTTAAGGATATGCAGAATCAATATCTTCCTGAAGGATTTCTGAAGGAAACTTATTCACTTTTGACTTATACAATTTTGTGGAAATAAGCTCAGCTGACCTAACAAGAGGTCAGCAAATTTTCATTCAGGTATATAGGCAATGTCATAATTAGTAGTTACGCTTTATTATATTGTTTCGGCGGCAGCTCTCCTAAATTGCTTCTATTACTTTTTAAATCAGTCTATTTATTCGCATTGTGAAAGCAATTAGCATTATAAAGAATATGTAAATGCATTATTTAGAAATAAAATTTTAAGTTGGTTAGAATTATCCAGAGAATTTAAACATACATCCAAATTATCATTGTTATTCTAAAAATATATTTAAAAAAGAGAAAGATAATAGTGCTCTTACAGACAAACGGAAACATCAAAATAGCGCCAAAAAATCATTTGCAATGAAAATTTTGGCACTGGTTCATAGTTGTTTTAAACATTTTGTCAAAATCGCTTTAATAACAGGAACTATTTTAATGCAAAGCAAAAAGTAGATTGACTCCAGCAAATCATAAAACTGAAATACCAGCGCGAATCGTTGAAGAGAGTCATAATTTTGATTCCTTTATTAATGTACGGATGAAATTCTTATGACAAGGAAATATAACAAGATCTCCCAATGATATAATATGTGAGTTTTTAGAGTATTGTTTTCTTGTTCTTGATAAAAATGGTCTTGAAGAATTACTGCTTAAATAAAGATATCATAATACTACATTAGTGGCCACAATTAAGAAAGTTTTCACTCTTTGTTGATTATCTCCAGATGCACTGGACATGATTTAAGAAAATTTGGTATATGCATAAGTTGACAGAATAAAATAAGATAGGCCATACAATAGTTATTTCCCGCTCACGTGATTGTGTAGGATCATCAATACAGGAAACTGTAAAGCAAATTTTACGTGATAGGAAACAATTAGGTAATTGGACAGTGCATGAGTGTCTGTAACAATCCCTTCTACTTTCCCAGCAATGTTACTTTCAGATCCTTCAAGATTCAGAAGTAGAGAGGCGAATTGCAATTGCCTCCCCAAGAGTGTCCCAGACATGCTATATGGGATAAAGGTTTGGAGATCTGATTGACCAATATATGCGTCAAATATCCTCACTAACGATAAACTTGTTGATCAAATTAATACTAAATAGATTAGTATCATCGTATATAAAATCTATCAGGAAATAATCAACTAAAAGAGCCTTAATTTTGAAGTGGGCGAAGGCCATTTGAAAAAGAATACAATTCTTTTTGATAAGACATCAAAAAAATTCTTTTTAAATATGAAAACAAGATACCTTATCAAAAAACAAGATACCTTATCAAATACGAATAAAACCTACCATCTGTGTTATTTACAAATGCTTGATCAAAGGAGATTTTTAGAATATTTGCTGAAGTGTAAAATCAATGAAGCTTATGAGAAAAAGAAGAAAAGAATCAGACCCTAAGGTTTCCGGAATTATTTGTCTCCCTCAAGATTATCAAATAATCGCAAATAGTTTATTTCACAATCTGCGGAAATATACTGCTTCTTATCGCTTAAGTAACTAAGTATGAAGCGATAACAAGCATTGACTTATTCTTTGAAAATAAACAGAATGTCATTTAAAAATCAATGAAGAGCTTTTCCAACGCATGGGTAAGGTAAAATCTGATGAGTTTATTAAAAATAAGTGAGTTGTATTTTGAACTCAGTTTAGTGACTAAAGATAATTTTATAGCTAAAATATTGCAACAGTATAAAGAATTTTTTAATAGTTATATTTTTTAATTAATTAAAAAATAGTTACATAATTATATTTCTAACGAAAATGCTCAAAAATTTCTGAGACATTCTCCAGAACTTATCACTAAATGCAATGCTATAGATTATACCATTGAATATTCTGAAGGAATTCTTAGACTCTCTAAATCCTTCTATTACCATTTAAATGTAAAAAAAATTTTAAAACCGAAAAAAAAATTATTTATAAGATCATTTTTAAGTTTCTTTCTTTCTTTTTTTCGCACTTTGTGTATGTCTGCTTTATGATATTTTAATAGTGTTTTTAAAAGATTTGACAGCCAGAGTAGCTTTATCAAAGATTATGGAACCACTAATTATAAGAGTAACAAGTATAAGAAAAAGAATAATTAGACATCTTCTATAATGCATTAACAGGTATTGAAACATTGCAGTAACAGGTATTGTACTGTTAATACATTATATCTTCTATAATGAAATTAACAGGTATTGAAACATTGCAGTAACAGGTATTGTACTGTTAATACATTATATCTTCTAAAATGAAATTAACAGGTATTGAAACATTGCAGTAACAGGTATTGTACTGTTAATACATAATATCTTCTATAATGTATTAACAGGTTATTTGAAAAGGTTGTAAAGATAAAACAACAAAAGAATGGAAATTTTTAGGAATAATTTTGGGTTATAGTAAAAATGTAGAAGTTGGAAGAGGATATTTAACACTTGCGTCGAAAGTCAACCACTCCCACCCTCCTATAGCATCAAGGATAATTGATTGATAGTCGTCACGGCAGCACTGAAGCAGAAACTAATTTGCATTCCAATTTCCATTACCGACTACAGTACAGCTCCTTCTATAGGAGATACGTCCATTATTGGAGAGGACGCGAATCAACCCCATGCCTAGCTTACCCATCGGGAAAGCGAGAACCAACCTCCAATCTCCAAAATAAACCTGGAGAATGTTTTGGAGTAGCCCCCCCCCCCCAGTGGGGTTATATAAGATGCCAAAACAGATAGTTAATTCTGAAAACCAACGTAATTTCAAACGCTAGAAAATTCTCATTCCTGTTTCATAAACATATTGTCCTTCTTGAATCATAGGGTGCTCCGAAAAAAAAATGTAAATGAACTTTTTGCTATATATTGTCTGAAAACTTCCGAAAGACTTAAATATAAAAAAAGAAACAATTTTTAAGAGAAACATTATTAAAGATGGTCATTCCATTCTTGACTTTCCACGTTATTCTCCTTTTTATCCCATACATTTTCGCTTGTCATTAATGAGCATTCCATGCCAGGCTAACTCATTGCTAGAGTATACTGCAAGCTCCCATCGTCCACGCATCCCAGTCTTCCATTACCCCCTCATATATATTGAATGCCTATTCCAAACGGCGCAATGCAAATAGTTCGGAACTAGGACAAATTGAATATCCAATCTTCCATTCTACAACATGCCAGGTTTTCAGACTGATGATTGGTTTTGGGTGAAACGACCAGATTTGAATGAATGGCCGGCTGAAAATTAAAATGTCAAAATTCGCAGAAGAAATAGGGGATGGAAAATACAGATTGAAACTGAGGTTTAGGAAAAGGTTGTAATATCCACAGGGAGAAAAATGTGCTCAGTTTTATATCGTAGTTGGAAGAATATTTCATAAATGAAATTTAATTGTATAGAAAATGAATAGAAGCAAGACGGGAGAGACCTTCTAAGTTTTGAAAGAATAATTATTGAAATGCAGTGCATTAGGCTGATTGATAATACTATAAACAAGCCATACCTGTGGCTAATCTTCCGGTTTTCAAATCAATTACGATTAAGAATTCCGCAAAAGAAATTCTTCTGACTGTAATATTCATTGCAAATTTCACAGACATTGAATCCTAATTACTAAAAACAAAGTTTAAAAAACTCCAGTACAAAGACGACTTAATCGAGATCCATGAAAAGACTTTTATATATGTAACTAACGAACTAAGATATTCGAATAATCTTAAAGAAATAACATGGATATCATGCTAAATACTTCTTTGAATTCCTTTAAGACCATGATAAATTCTTCATGAAGGGAAGGAGAACCGTAATGATTTGGTTGGGAACTTTCTTAGCACCTACTATTCTGCCAGAATTAGACATCCTGAAATTTTCACATATTCAATCGCATGACGATTTTCCTCGTCAGTCAGAAGTTTGACTCTGACGACTATCTCATAGGGACTGACGGCTTTATATGAGATTAGGACAAAACTAGCCCAACGTTGGGACAAATGCCTCAATATAAATGATAGTTATACTGAAAAGTAATAAATTAATAATACTTTCATTTACGTTTCCTATTGTCATTCCTTGTATTTTTGTATTATTTATGTAAATTATGCACGTTAATTATTTATATACCCTCGTAGGGTGTAACAAAGATTAATATCATGTACCCAAATATTATTCATCCCATTTCTGCTTCGCTATTGTAAACATAAAAATTTAATATGCGATGATTAAATTTATATACCAAAGGTAAAATATATTTAAACTAATATATGCTGGTATGTAAACTGAGCTTGATGAATTTTCGCTATCAGTTATTTGAATGCTTGCAATTGCAGTTTCATCAAAATGCATGCATGTTTATATATTAGGCAGAAGGAGATTTTTCTTTGCATTTTACTGTAGAAGTAAAGCAATTATATCCCATATTCAAACGATATTTATTGAAGCGTATAGAAATCATACAGGTTGACAAGTTTTGTTATTTTTCTGATTAGAACTTATAGGATCTCTTTGCTAAAAATTGAGAGAGATGATTTTCAAGAAATCAATTTTTCATCATTAGGAAAATATTACAGAAAACGAAACAAGTGGCAGGATAAGAATAGAGGTTTAAGATCAAGACTATATCTTAAAAGCGCCAGACCATCTCAGCCAAACTCTTTGACTTTCAGAAAGTTAAAATTATTAGGATGTAACTTTACGCCTTTTCTGATAATTATTTCACGCCTCTTTTTATCATTTGTTTGCTTTAATCATCTTGTCAACGATATATATTAAAATTTATAATTTAGTTTGACTGAAACACCTTGGGATGAAAAATGTCATCCAAAATCAGCACTATGCCAACAGCATCCCTGATTCATACCAGTTTGTTCTTCTTTTATGACATTTTTCACTTTTCTGGTGTTGTATTCCAATTTTGGTCACTTATGATATTTTCCTTAGCTTCACTACCACTTCATATGAACCACTTTCTACTTGAACATAATAATACATTTCAAAAGTTGATCCAGTTCATTCTTTTTTATCCACGCTTTCCAAATTAAAATTTCACCCATAAAAAAATTCTACGACTTCCGAACATGAGAATTTTTCTTTGCATCCGAATTTCTTCATGTGACTGACATTGTTTTGAGGTCGATGGTTGAGCCACAGCGATAGCCACAGAATCGCGTTTCTTGTCGTCTATGCGAGTTTGGTCTCAATAATTTCCATCAAATATGATATTTTTAGGAATCTGTAATTTTGTTTTTTGCGCAGTTAGTCACATAATAAAGAAGAGAGACTTACAAATATTTTAATGGATACTGGATATATGCCAGGTCACCAGGTCATTGATATTACCTTGGTGACAAAAATGAAGGTTCTTGAAAATACAAGAATTTTGATTTTATCTTTATTAGGTACCGAGACCCATACCTTCTTCTGTAAAATTCCGTGTTCCGTCAAGAAACCTATATAAACGCGATAAGATGTAATTAGTTTATCAAGTGCATTCTATCGTTGGAATGCTATTACATGGGGAAGTGGTGCGCCGAGTATTATTGCGCTGTATCCGTTATTGAAACAGCAATTTACTATTTGTTGTGTGTAGTTCATTTTTATTAATCCTTTTAATTGTATACACCCTAGCTATGCTTTTGTAGCCTGTATTCCGTATTTGTCGTGGAATAAAGCGTCGTTTACTATTTATTCAGCTTGTTGTATTAAATATACCATATACCCGGTTTCTAAAATTACATGTTCAGAACATTGTCGGTCATACACAGTTTATGCGTTAGAATTGATTTACTTAAACGAAAATCACATTAACTTTTTTTTATTAATTAACCAAAGACTGTTCCTTTTAAGATAAAACTTTAGGATATAAATTTTGATTCATTTTTCTTATTCTATGGGAAAATGCCTTCGGCCATAAACTCCAAATAAATAAATAAATTAGCATCCTAGTTGTTGCTTCCTTGTAGGAAATTTCAAAATAAGTGGAATATTTTGCTTAATTTCATTCATTTTCAGAAAACAATTATTCCTTTGAATTTTCTTTATGGTATTATTACTTTTAAACTGTATTTCGCTTTACTTGTTATAACAGGTACTTTCCAAATTATATGATCATAAACATGTTTGTCGCCAAAATCCAGATACTTTTTTCACGTCTCAGTGCAAAGTTAAATTATCTAATGAATAACAGTACGAAATCAAAGTTTATGTTTAAAAAAATTGTCCTCAAATCAGATGCACTATTTTTTTAGTGGCTATCCAAAATTTTCAGATTAAAAATATATATAGTTGGTGTTCTAACTATTCTGTTATTTAGCATACATAAGAAAACTTAATTTTATAGCAGAATAGAAAATAAAGAAGAAATATTTTCAATGAAAAAATAACTGAAGTATTGTGATAGCCTATTTTTGAAAGAAAAAAAAAATGTCTGAGATTATTTTGATGATAAGAACGTCAACAAAGCTGATCAAGACTCTTTCGCTCTTGAAGAACACAAATATCCATCTATGTCTACTTTTAAATAAAATCATATTAATATCACCATAGGAATTTTTATTGGATAGCAAACCTATTTCATAAGGAATGATGCATTTTCCTTTGAAATGCTTTATCAAAAATATCATATTTTCTGTACCTAATATTGTAAGAGAAATAAAGGCAAAGATGGTGCAAAGTCAAATATTAAACTTAATTACGCTTATCATCTAACATCATACTGCAGAAGTGGACGCATACTATGATTGTAGCCTTTTCTTCTTACAAAATGCGCATTACATTCCAAAATTAAACTGGCATGGTACATTCAACATGTATCACCTAAGCATGAATTGCTTTCTGAGTTTTGAAGAAGTTATTCAAATTTCAAAAAATATTCTCGAGATCAAGTAAATGTTAATTTCCATAGAATAAACTAGGGTGTCTCCTTGAGCATACAAAACTTACAGCACACAAAGAGTTAAATTTATTTTATCGATTGTATTGTCATGTTAAGAATTTTCAGGGAAGTTTGTTTTTATCATAATCTCATTTTTGTCCATCTAGATTTTCTGGGCAATGAAAGAAAAGATTTATTTCCGATTATATTTATATGCGAAATGGAGTTACTTAACAACTATCAAAGTTTGATGTCCCTTATTTTTGACTTACACACAGAAACTTCACTGACGATTTACAATTACGGAATTTGGTACTTAACACTAAAATTTTAAATATATAATAAATTTTAAATGAAATCTGTTGTCGGCATACTGTCTCTCTTTTTCTCCACTTACGTCTTTTGAACACAAAAAATCAAAAATGCAACTAGAAAAATGGGAGAAATTTGACTAGTGGTCTTTGCATTAAAACTATAAATCTGGATCAAATTTCGTCCCATATTAATCAAAGGATAAATTATTTGTTTATTCACGTGTTTGTTAATACGATAACTTAAAACCAAGAATAACGAATGGGACGAATGAAATTTTGTATGTGATCTTCAAATCAAATTTTGAACCAAATTTATCATAAAAAAGAAATACTACTCCAAGTAACATATTTGGTTCACTTCACTACATGACGAAACTAAACGCAAAGTACTAGGATGTGCGTAAATATATGAGAATGTCGAAAGAGAAGCAATTTCTTTTTAAAGTAATTTAATTTATAAAAATAAGAAAAAAATATAGCAAAATAAAATGCATATTTGTGTTGATCCACTTTAGGATTCTTACTTGGGAATTTGTGGCAGAAAAGCATTCTTACTGAGTAATCCATGTATTAAAAAAAGAAAAATAATAATAATTTAATTAATATATACTTTAACCATATCAAATAGAAAATCAGCAAGCAACACAACCATGTTTTATCTCTTCTTTGCATGATGATGGAAATTTCCATCATAACATTTAGTGAGCAAAAAAAAAAAAAAAAAGTACTCAAAACAGGTGTACTGTAAATTAGTTGTTGCTGGCAACTTTTTTCGCGACTATTGCGTAATAAGGAATGTAGCAGTAAAAAAAAAATCACAATCATTATAACTCGTTTTAACTTATTATTTCTCGGTTTGTTGGGGTTGGAAGAAACGTGCGATTTCTTAAATATTTTATTATTACTAATCTGAGATTTTTTTTTGATAATAAAAGCGATAATGAATGGGGAAATTTAGAAGAAAGATGCATTGAAGAATTTGTACTGAGCTTAACCTGTAAATTTTCATGATGATGGATATTTTCATTATAATGTTTCTTGATTATTGTAAATTATATATTTATACTAGGATTTTTTAAACATTTTCCCTTTAATTTAGAGCATTAATTATATCACCCTGATTCATTTCACATAAAAAAAAAAGAGAAAGAATCATGCAAAGAAGAGCTTAATACTTATTTTGTCATTAGTTTACAATCGTAATATAGTACGAAAAGTGGGTAGTTAACGAATGCACTTTGTTTAATTCTCATTAACTAATCTTCGATTTATTGTACATTTTTATGGAAATTTAATTTTTCTTGGCCCTGGATATCCAAAACTAAATAATAAATTTATTATTTATTAGTAAATGTAGAAAGAAAAACTATGGCAATATGACACTCTCTTTGCTTTGTTTCTATGGGGAGCACGATCCTTAATGTTCCACTCTTTTTAGATTTCAAAACGTTTTTAGTTTTAAAAAAAGCTTCAAAAATTCTGAGAATCAAAATCAAATATGAATATATTATGATATTCATGAAGAGTAAGTATTTTCAAAATATTCATATATTAACAGGGAAAAAAATATTCATATTAAAAAAGATTATCCATGAAATACATAGAATCTCATTTTCGAAGCATTTAATCCACGAAGTCTAATCCCGCGTATATTATTGATTCATCTTCAATTTGCTTTGTGAGTCGTTCGCAATCCAAGCATAAAAATACCTCGATAAAGAGTTCATTTTCTGAAATGTTGACCAATCAATAGCTATAGCATAATATTTGTAAACGAATTTATTTTGCTTTAACCACTAAGTACACTCGAACAGATTATCATAATGAAGGAATAAATTTTGAGTACTCTTGATAATAAAGTAATTTTTTTCTAAATGAAAAACATAGGACTGTGTCATGAAATAGAATTTTAACTTTCATCTTCAGATCTCCGCGATTATACTATTCTTACCGAGCATGAAAGGTTTAAAACGCTGAAAACAGAAATCGATACTGGAAACGATATAATCTATTATAAAATGGCCATTGTCCACCATTCTGATTTTATTTTCGGTTCCTCCTCTTAAAATGAAAATCACACGATTGAGATAATAAGATTCTTGTATCATAATTTATAGTGTAATTCAGTGTATAATACATAAATTTGTTTTTACCCTGCGATATAAAAATAAAAAAATGTTGGTTTTTGTCTTCAAGGACTGAAGGTTCCCGAATATTCCATACTTGATGAAAAATTATAGAACAGAAGAAACATATATTCGTATATTGAAGAAATCTAAAAAAATTTCGCTTTCCTTTTTTTTTTATTTTTTTTATCCCCACAGTTCTAAAACAGAAGTTAGTTTCACACATGTTTCGTAAGAAACATGTGTGAAACTAACTTCATATAACTAACTAACTTCATAACAGTTCAAATTTCATATAAATTACATATTCCAAAATTTGATCCTCAAATCTTTTCGCAATTTTCTTCTGAATTAGAGGAAATAATATAAAATATATTAATAGCTATATATATATATATTTCAAAAATAGTTAAAAATAACAATTAAAAATTTAAAATAAAACAAAATATTGCTAATCATAAAATCTATTATTGCAAATGCTCTAATATATATGAAAAAATAAAAAATTATCAATTTTAAAATCCTAAAAAATTTCACATTATTTTTCTTCACAAAGCTAGGCTTCGCGTCATAATTACCATAAAAAATAAACATGATTGTTGATATCGATTTCCTTTTGAAATAAAGGTAAAAAGTAATAAAAAAATATGATATGTCCTTTGCTCAATGTGTTTTAATTATTTAAATATTCTGAAATAACTATTTTTAAAAGGGCATGGGTTTTTTAACTACGACTGCTAATGAAGCGATATTGGAAGCATAAAAAAAATAGATTAAAAATAAAACTCTTTGTAGACATGGAAGTGAATACATGTTTAAAAATATCATGATGTTCAATTAATAAATTTGAATGATGATGTTTGCTTAATGCTCACAATGTGTTAATGTTACACAATGTTACAATTTAGTTATGTTGAGAGGAGAAGCCATAAATACTTTGCAATGATGTTTTATAACCGACAACAAACGATAGTAACAAATTGTGAAACCTTATTTCAGTAGTGTCGCCATCTATTATGAAAATATGAGTTGAAATGAGAAGAACGATAAACTATAAATAAATTAAAGCAGTATTAAGTGTTTAGAATTATTTTAAATAACTGTCAAGTAATAATGTTAGAATTTTATGTATTTTTCATTTAATATATTTTTTATGTATTATTAATGTATTTTTTAATTTAATACATTTTTATATATTTTTCATTTAATTGATATAAGCTTTTATTTTATGTTTAAAAAAATTCCAATTTTAAATATTTGTTTCCAGAAAAAATGGCAAATACCTGGACTTCAGACGTTGAAACATTTCAAGAATGGTATAACTCTCATTGTATCCTCATAGTTTGAGCCTGACTTTTTGCATTTTGGTATAAAAAAGTTATAAATAAGGAACTACAGGTATGTACCTTTAAATGTACAAAATATTTAGATTTTTGATACTGTGTATATACACTTCATACATGTTGAGTTTTAATTTACCTCCAGCTTTGAATTTAGATAACTTTTGAATCCTTGAATATAGTATTATAAATTTTTTTTAACATACTGTAAAGAACATGGAAATGGAGTTCAATGAATTATGATTTCCAAATGAGAACTCTCGAACAGCACAAGCTTAGTCAAACAAAAAAAAATCTTTTCCTTGAAATCCTCTTGAACACAGCCAAACGTTTTAAATTTAAATATCATGCCTTTAGCCATTGCTCTAGAATGCTTAGATTTTTTTTAATGCGCCAGCAACTTCCAAAGGAATAATGTTCATCAAGTAAATATAAATTTTTATTGAATACGATGTTTTGAAAGATATTGATAAACGGTGAAGGCAGTCTTATATAATTTCCTCTTCCATAACTATGCACATTTAAAAGGTAGATTATTTTCTCCATTTTTATATTTGTACCAAATCTTAGTTATAATGATGCAGTTATGCTAGTTTGACGGAAAAGTCGATAAAAATAATTCATTTACACAAAAATAAAATAATGCAATCAAATTTAATATAGTTATTTAGTTATAATTTTAAGAATAAATAATTTAAAATAATTTAAATTCTTTTCGAAATACCTAAACTGCTTGAAATTGATCTAAGTTCTATTTAAAACAAGCTCCCCTTATACTACAATAAATGGTACGTATAAAACGTTATTCAGATGCAAAAAAAAAGGAAAAAAAAATATTCGGAGAAAAATAATAGAATGCTTATTAAATGTATATTTTTGAAAATGCCTATTTTGATCATCCTGAAAATAGAATCCGAAAGATAAGTTTTTCAAAAGAGGCAAAATAATTCACGTAGCTCCTCCTCTCTCTTTAACTCTTTCACTCTGTTTCCTTTCAGTTTCAATACATTTGGACTAAATGTATTGAAAGGGAAATTTAAAGCCTAAAATTCTTGCACTATATTCTGATTTAAATTCGCAGAAATCTCAAAGAATTTGTTGCGAAATTATTTGATAGATCACGTGTAAACAGTTACCTTACTACTCAATTTACAGATACATTGTGTGTATATTTACAAATTTACAAAAAAAAAAAAAAAAGATGTAATATTCCTTAGTTCTCCACAATTGCTAAATTAGAGCGATATATACATTTTTAGTTTTATTTTCATTTCGAACTTATAAATTACAAAGGGATGAACGGTGAAGTAAGAACATGAATAGACATAAAACAGTTAATACAGTTAACAGTTAATAGATAAAAACAGTTTATAAAAATACATTTTTGTTAGTGTGCTATAAAGTAAATTTTTTTTGCTTTAATTACTTCCTATTCTCCAGTTTTTAGAATGTGATTCACTGACAAAAATATGTTAGAATCGCGAACTCTTTTACTTTAATTCACAAACAAATGATGCCAAAAATAGAAAATCAGAATTGAATCATATGCATCGATTGATTCCAAACTAAGTTCTGAAAATATTAAAATTTTGAACTGTCACTGACAATGCACAAGCGCACAAAATTTCAAAACTCTGGCACATCAGGAAGAGAGTGGGAAATTAATTACAAAATTTTACTTTTACAATCATGAAAAATAATTAAAGTGTATAAAAACAGAGAGCACATTTTGTGAAAGAAAACAAAAGTTGATAATATTTCTGGAGCACTTATCACTTTGTGAAAATGAACAGGAAAGTAAATTAGAAAAAATCTTGCAAACACAAGTCTGTTACAGTTTCAAATAGTTTGGGAAACAACCAAATGATAATAATGAAAGAGCATTGGGAATAATTCAGACTCATGTTATTGAAATCAAATACGCACAATTTAATTTTACAGTTCACTGCGGATTTTACAAAACAAAAAAGTACGTGGTGTCACAATACAGAATAATGCATTATGAAGTCAAATATTATATGACATGCCCAATTACATCTTTCATGTGACCGCAACATCAAGTGAATTTACTTTATTTTGATACCATCTTAAGACAAGAATAAAGTGCGACCTAAAATATTAGTTTCTTCCGAAGTAGGATATTTAATTAAATATTGTAAGTAGTATTATTCGGTCTAATCACGGGTCTAATATCGAAGTATTATAGTTTATTCAGCTTTGTGAGGATTGATACACAATTAATCTATATATTCCAATATAGATGATTCATTAAGTAATTTTTCAGGGTTGGCTGCTATAAATATATGACTTTTATTCATAACTTAAAAGTGTGCCTCCTGCAACTCTTGGTTTAATGTAATGAAATATATTGTTATTCATAAAAGATTTTATTAATTTAATTCAATATCTAAACTAAATAGTGTTTGATTATATTTATTTTTCATTTATGCAAAGCGTTACTAGTTTACCTGAAAAACAAAATGAATAACATAATTTTCTAGTTTTTATTAATAGATGGCGCCACTATTTTTCTTACTTTTTTAATTGTAGTGTTCAAATATAGATTCGTTTCAAAACTTTGAACACTGCAATTAAAGGGGGGGGGGGACTAAAAATTGCAGTTCTATCTATTTAATAAAGCTAGAATATTATGCTATTCATTTGTTTCTTAGATAAATTGGTAAATTTTAATACACACACATATATATAATATCAAAACCTTTGTTTAGCTTTTCTATTAAATGAATAAAGTGTCATATAAATAACAATATTTTACATTAAATAATAAGTTATAAAACGGTAATTTATAAGGATTTAATAAATCACATAATTGCATTGATTGAGTATCAGTACTTATAAATTCAATAAATCAAATAAGTATTTACAATCAAAGTATTTGTGTCGCATCGTAGAAAAATATACCTAAGTGAAATAATACTTGGCAACATAGATAACACAATAGTACAATCGCCTTTTCTGTCAGTGAGAATCGTTAGCGATTTTTTTTCATTTCACAAAAAAATGGTTAGGAAATTATCTGTGGTCATATGTTCATTCCATACTAATTGTCTATCAGTTATATGATGTTAAAAAATGCCGTTTTAAAGGGGTAAAGCGGGGTACTTAAAAGATAGTCAATGCTCAGTTTTTCAGATGTTTAGTTTGTCTCAGATCAAGAAAATAAAAGGACCATTTTAGTCAGTCGGCATCCTCAGACTAAAGATGTTCATCCAATATTGAGATTTTTGGAAGCAGCATAACACTTCTGTCATTTCTATACAACATTACTAAGAATATTGATCAAGTGTACTGTGGATTTAAAAAAAAAATGAGATCAAATTGTTTTCACTGTTTTAGGCCAGTAATGGAAACAGAAAGGAATATTATTTGAAGGAATTTTATTTATTCGCGTCTGAATCTGAAATTTTTACAAACTTTCCTTTCTTTCTTTCTCCCCCCCCCCACCTGTTGGATTGGAAAAGAAATACGCTTTGTACGAAAAATATATCTTTGATCCTAAATGTGTAAATTCAATGCACTAATCATGCATCAAATCAAGGATAAATAAAATTTAGATAAATGTCATTATTTTTAATCTTTATTTATGAAAAATTTCCAGTTTTCTGACTCATTTTTTCCCCCTGGTGATTCTAAAAATTCTAACAAAAAAAATGTAGTGTCAATAAGTTTGAAACACCGAATATCCTCTTCATGGCCCTATTTGGGGTTTCCAACATTTTAAGATGATCTGGTCAGTATAAACGTCTTTGATTCCGTGCAACTTTTTACATTTTAAGTTCGAAACAGTCTCGAATCAATTGTGCTCTTCGGATCCGAAACTGAGACTCAACCACTCGACCTCTCTTGTAAAAGTACAATAATTATGATTAATTATTAATAGTACTGATTAGAATTTCATATCACTTTATAATAGTTACATTTAAAAGTGTTTAATCATGTTTAATTTATATGTATCAGGAAAAATTCAAATGATAATCTTTCCCTGGAAAAGGGATATTTTGAGCCCTCGTATATGAAAGCGAGTTTGATTACATTTCACATTGTCTTTGTGTGTAAATTTCATGAGGAAAAATATATGAATTCCATATCAAAAAAAAAAAATATATAAACTCATTTTTCTTAATATACCCTCCAAGTTTGCTTTATATTATCATTAATTAGCATAGTTAATTTTTTTCTACCAATGATAAAACTTATTTCATTTCAATACTTTTAGATGTTTATTGTTTTTATTTTATTCTTAATACAGCTTATTTATCATGCTCCTAATTTATACTCATTGACTCTCACCTGATTTTAAATTAGGATAAGCATTATTAATATACTGACTGTTTGCACAATTCGTATTTTATCTTTTTTTTTTTTCCATGTTATACGGCTATATATTTTTTAAAAGAAAAACTCGTAATATGTTTTATTATTAGTAATTCATTTGTTTCAAATATATCAATAATACAAAATGCATAATTTTTAAAAATAAATGGGAAGATTTAAAATTAAAAATACATTTTGTCAAAGAAGATAAAAATCAACAAATCAACAGAAAACCTCTTTTAATTGAAACTGATTTGAATTAATTATTCTTTTCTCAAAAAAAAAGTTAATACTTATATAAGCATTGTGAAGAACCTGAAAATAGCCCTTCATAAATTGATTAGCGTTATTGTAATTATATATAGTTAGACAACTTTTGACTGTACGAATCAAGTAATCATTTTTTTAAATTACTCAGTATCGTTTATTCATCTGAAAAATTTCACTTACAAAGTAGTATGAAGAAATTCAATGAACAGATTATTAAAATTTGCTTTCTATTTCTAACGTTATGATAAATAATTTTTCTACTGAGGGCATATTTATTATAATATTCCTTTTGTTTAAAGTTTGGATTAAATTTGCACATCATCAGCAATGTGTTAAATGAATGAAATATGGTCAATATGACATTTATTTTCATGTACATATTAGATTATTCAAAATAACAGTTCAACAAATCTTGCCAATTATTACACCTAGAAAACAAACACGTCAAAATCGTGTAATATAGGTCTCTATGAGTAGTTTAGTATACTTTGTTATAACCAGCATTAGAAAAAAAAGGGTGAGGGTGGGGGGTTAAAACGTTTCGATGAAATTTCAAATGTTAAAATTTTGTGAATAGTTCACTTCCAAGAAGGCAGAAAAACTGTCTTATCCGAGTACAATGTTTGAAAGCATGTTTTTTGAAATCTTAGCTACCTTAAAATGATATCATAAGATTTAACTAATATTCTATTTAACATTAAGCACTAGGATCCTTGGCAGTACTTGAAGAAGATAATATGTAATAACTAACGGAAACTGATGCAACGAAAAGTTAAAGAGCATCTAATCAATCAATTTACCTTAATTATATATGTTTTCGTATTTACATTGAAAATGAAATGAAATGAAACAAGCTCAATTAAAATGAAGCTGACAAACAAGCTTAAATTAAAATTTTGTGGAGTAGCTAAAAAATAAGTCAGATGCTTATTTTCTGAAACATTACTTTTTACTGAAGCTGAAGATCCAACATAATATTACACAATGACAGTGTCATTCAAACATAATTAGTAAACAATAAAATTTACCTAAGACAGGTAATTTAAACTTAGAAAACAGAAAAATGAGTAGAAAAAAATGATGAAAAGAAAATTAAAGAATTTAAAAAATAATAATAAACAAGAAATAGTATATATATATTGGCTTAGTCTTAGAATAAATGCTTAGGAAAAAAATGCTAGATAAAGAAAGTTGATTTTGCATTTTTTTTTCTTCTTATATTCAAAAGTTACTGATTACTTTTAACAATACTTGATTTTCTCTGTACATACTTTTTAAAGATCAGGCAGTGGTAGAGTCAAATTTAAAGTTTTCTATTGTTAAAAAAAATTTAACTCTTGAAGATATTAAGAGGGATGCAAAAATGGTATACAACAAAGTATAACCAACACAAAATACCCTTTTGCCTTTATAGTAAAATAACATATGATTCCGACGAAGGCTCAGTCCAAAATAGAGAAGAATAGTCCACATAGGAAAAGAAAGTAGGATATATTATTATCCCATTTGGAAAATCATTGATTGCTTTCATTCTGATATAGGAAATCCAAGATAGCTTGAACTTCTAAAGTTAATTCTTTATTTGATAAAATTTTGGAAATATTTTGTTGAGGTTTAATAAATTTCTCAAACGATGAAAAATAGGACATTGAAAATATAAAGTGGAATTTCATCATAATTACAGTTTCTCAAATTGAATCTTTTAAGATAATGCAGGCGATGTCCATGGTTTGTAGTTAATTGGGCTAAATATTTATTATCAGTATGCACATCTATTTCTTTTTACCTGGAAAAAGATACTAAAGGTAAAGCTATCTTTTTCATCATTTCCCCCAAGGTGGATAGTGATAAATTGTTACAAAAATTAAGTACTTTTAAGCCTTTTAGCCCCCAAAATTAAGCACCTTTGTATAAGTATGCATATGTAAACTGCGTATATATATATATATATATATATATATATATATATTCTGTTTTATAATAATGCATAATTTTTATTGAAACAAATTCTTAAAAATTAATACTTATTTTTTTTAAATTTTAATATTTATTTCTGTATTTGCACAACATCTTCTATAATAAAATTATATTTTTTTGGATTTGACAAAAGCATAGAAATGATCATAAAAATGAAAAAAAAATATTAATACCAAAAATATTAAGCCAATTTTACAAGATAAACAATAAAAATCTGTAAGCTTTTTCAACATTTTTTAAAATAAAAATAAAATATCAAATAGATACATCATTTCTGAAAATGCCGATAAAGATGTAGAAGCTCAGCATGACCACAAATTTTGTATTTGATTTTTATATGAGTAACAACAATTAAGATCCAACATGACTGGGATGGAAAGAGTATTAAGTAATCATATTAAGTAGTACACATTCTATTAAGTAATTTTATTTGCAATCTTATAAAACTAAAAACTAGAGCATTCCTATGACTATCATCATACAACTAACTGGCCAAAATGCCATGAAGCTGGTGATAGAACAATGCCATGTTCTAAATAGGTTTTTAAATAATTTTGTTTTAGAAAATAATAGCATCGTTCACAAATGATGAGATTAAAAAGAAATTGTCTTAGCGCTTCTTATTTCTAAAGTGCAGTAAAAGCCCCCCCCCCCTCTTTTTTTGAACATTTAATGTCTCTAAAATTTAATGAAAAACTGCTTTTTAATCTATAAGCAAAAATTCTTACAGAAGAAATGATATACTGGGTGATCAAGAAATAACAGGTGGTGTTTGGAGTCCTGTAGCGTGTTATGAACAGGACGAAATATAACAAAATTTGGCCACCGTGCACATTAAAGTATGCGGTTTCGATTTATAAAAAAAATAAAAAAGTAGTACCAAAAAACGTCGATAGGGGAAATTTTGGAGTTGCGATCGAAACTTTTATTATATAATTTGCTTATACGGACACTTTGTGGCATGGCATAGAAGGTAAAAGGAAGGTCATTCTGCATTGCCACTACGTGGACGCGACTTATTAGTCAAACTGTTTTATCAGCGGGATGAAAATGCCAGTGCTGCTCTTCGTGAATACCGGCGGATAAAATAGTTACATAGAGGACCGATGACCATAACTAACTTACGAAGAATGGTTAAAAGATTTGAAACAACAGGAATTCTTGCTGTGCAACCAGACCGAGGACATAAAGGTATCAAGCAGGAACAAGTTGAAGAAGTTGCAATAGCCGTTATGGATCAGGCGAAAGCTAATAAGCAGGGTACCGGCAGTGCACGTTCAATATCACGACAAACAGATATCCCGTTCTCGACGATGCAGAAGATATTGCGTAAGATCCTGAAATTTTATCCGTATAAGATAACACCATTAACTGATGACACTGATCTGATTCTTGGAAATTTCTGGTTGTGGCGCGGTTCTGGTTTGCTTGAAAGGCGTTGTGTATCAAGGACAAATTCCTACTTTAAAAGATTAAATAATGTTACATGTCAGACAAATAAATGCCGATATGTTGATAGCCTCCGCCGAAAACCGCATGCAATTATTGGAATATCAAGTTGGTGGTCACCTTGAGCCAAATTTGTAAGTTGCTGTAATAAACGTTTTTCATTGGTATTTGGTGTGTTGCTATTTACTGTTTCCATTGGCACTTATGTATTCTTTTTCCACACATTATGCGCTTGCAGCGCCAGGATTTCCCCTAGCGACATTTTTTATACTAATTTTTTTTTGATAAATCGAAACCGCATACTTTAATGTGCATGATGGCCAAATTTGTTATATTTCGTAACACGCTACAGGGCTCCGAACGCCTCCTGTGATTTCTTGATCACCCTATATATAGTTTCCTAGAGTGAGTCCTAGTTTTCATAAATAACGAAAACAAATTTTAAAAAATCAGCTCTATAGTTGGAAATAAATCAGCCAGAGCGTTCCCCAAAACTTTCTTGCATATTGCAGGGAAATGCCTTGTGTGGCATTGGCGTATGTTACGGAATATTAACAGCAGGCGTAAATTAAATATTTTTACTGCTTCTATTGTGTGATCGTTGGCAAGTGTTTTGGGATTAATCTCTGGCATGCGGTTGAAAGTATCCGAAAAGCAAATTTGGGTTTTAGACGCAATCCTCCCAATTGATTAAAACAAGTTTGGTGTAGAGACCGTATACCAAATTTCATCCATCTAGCTCAAAGTGTTTTTGTGTTATCTTTATCACAGACAGACATTTTCAGAAAATGTGTTTTCAAATTCAAAACGGTATGAAAAGTGGAGATTCATTAAAATCTCGAGTTCGAATTTTTTGATGATTGCAATATTTTCTCTAAATTTTGTATAGGAGAAAGTCAAAATGCCAATTGAAGCATTTTTTTAAAAAGTCATTCTTGAAGCTAGAGCGAGACAATATATCGCATTGCTTAAAATTCAACAGAACTTATCAAATAAAGTATTTTATTCAATAAACAAGCTTTAATTTTTTTTAAAGTTTAAATAAAAGCAAAGAAAGCCTTTTTTTTTTCTTTTACTACAATTTTAACAGCTGCAGAATAATTTTGAATTTTATCATAATAAAAATCTTTGTTATAAACTGTGTCCAAAACTAATTTCTCAGAAATTATATTTTAAAACTTACATTCAACCAAGCAAAAAAAATTTTATACAAAAGCTGTTCTTTTTTAACCTTTAAAACGTCGTTAATATAATTTTTATTCGATAATAGCCTTGCTGTTATGATGAAAACACATTAAAATTCTATTTTTTAAATTTAACTTCGAATTAAAAGTTTGAGAATTCCGTTCTTAGCGTGCCTCTAATCCCCCAAAAATAATTTCCCAAATTTCATGCTCCTTTTCTTTAATGACAGCTGGGCGTTGCTCAGGACAATACTTTATATATAAAGAGATATTTTATTGGGAAAAAATTTCTATAAGAGTTATAAAAAAAAAAACAGTTACATAATAAAACCTAAATCCTGAAAAAACTTTTTTTTTATTTCATTAAAAATATTTAAGTACCAGATACAGCAGTTCCTTTTTTCGTAGTCAAAACAAATTTGGCAAGATTAGTCCAACAAATAAAAATGTTCAAATGGATGGGGACATTCAAACAATACCACGAACGATATCAGACTTCCAAGTTAAAATTTCGTCATGCTAGATTTTAAGCGATTGAGTAACGTAATTACGTACCATAATTAATAAAAATTCAATAAAGTACAATTGAATACCTGTAGTAGGTCGTTCAAGCAAAGTATGGTATAGTAAGCATTTCGCACTGCCCCTTCCATATTATTCTAGCATTTTAATAACTGGCAATGCACATTGTTGAAGAAAAAGGGAGGGGGAGTGAAAAAAGGAGGGGGAAGAAAGAATCATTAAGCGTTATCTTAATATGTTCTGGAACCCCTGAAATACTTCTTAGAATTCTTCCCTTTTGTTGGTTTTCCTTTTTGATAGATCTGGTAAACAAGCCATTATGACCATAACTGGATTTTGAATTATCATATTCAACATGTGGGAAAACAAAACAAAACAAAAAGCTTTCTTCACTTCACGAGAAAATTAAGCACTTTTTAAGGACCTTTTCTGAAAATTAAGCACTTTTAAGGTGCTTAAAAATGGTTTTCAAATTTAAGCACTTTTCATGACTCTACGCACCTTATCCCCATCTTGATTGCCATTCCTCTATGAGAATTTTACGAAGATGAATTTTGATTCTTCTTCCAGATTCTCCATAAGGTAACATATGGTTGGACCTCTCACTCACGATAATGCTGCATTACATGTAACTTCTCAACTTCTCTCAATATCCATTTGCTAGTAGTATCAGTAAAAGTGTCGGTCAATACGGATGCTAAACTAATATTCGTTCGGGAATTTATATGCCTCTCAAAAAGCCACTTTCGGAGTCTATTCGTGATGTCCTGATTTTGGAAATCGCGACCAAATGAATGTGCATTTTAAGTGTTCATTGAGGGAGAGAGAAGAATCTGCTATAAATATCAAGTTTTCATACAGAAGAACAAGAATAAATAATTTGTTCTTATTTTTGAAGAAAACTTTTTCTTTTGTTTAATTTTAAAACCAAAAATGCCGTATGGATCCGTTGTAATATAACATTTCACACGTGATATTATATAGTTGTCAAACAGTGAATACTGAGCTCTTCACCTAGTCAGTTGTCGACGGACAACAAGTCATTTCATAAGTTAGCTAAATCATATCAAAATAAATCTTTTTGATTAAGTTAATAGTATACAGTAAAAAAGTTTTGGCAAGTATTTTAAGCTATCAAGATTTAGACCATGCCAAAAATCTTGGAACAAAAAAAAAAAAAAAAAAAAAAAAAAAAGTGAGATCATGTTTTTTTAAAGTATAATTTCATCTTTCAATAAAATAATGAAAATGACTCTTAGAGATTGAATCTAGAAAATATATGGGTCATGTTCATAAGGTCTCGACTTCGATACCGGAAGGCTCCTGGTACGAAACCCTTTTCCATCCAAGAACCGCTGCGTAAGATGAGTTTGTTGTGCGATTAATTTGCAGAGACCAAATGTCAGCAACAGCTAGTACAAGTGAGAACCGCTTTACGTGCACTTTTCATCGACTTTCCTCGGTAAAAAATTTCGAAGCTTGTCCCAAAGTAGTCCCCATGTTTCTTCAAAACAATACGTAAATATAACTAAACTACTACGTAAATATAACTAATATTCTACACCGGAAAATATATTTGAAAACAAATTAAATAAAATTTAAGCAGTCCATAAACAAGTTCCTATTAATGAGATAAAAAAACTCTAATGAAAGAATAATTCAGCCTTCTCATTTAGTTCCATGAGGATAGAAAAGTCCCGTGTGTAAAAATTTTGATATCTGTTCATCTATCAAAATTTAGTAACGTTCACATAAATAAAGTTTAGAAGAGAAAAATTATTATTTTTAAATTAAAAATTATCAATTATTTCTAAAAATAGGATTCAATGTAAAATATATATTCATTACAAATTTTAGTACTTTTTAAATATTAGTTCTTTGCAAGCAATTCATGATTAAAATAGAGGACCTATTCTCAATTTTAACAAATTTACGAGCAAACTGATTTTTTAATGTAATTCTATTATTCTTTGTAAAAATATAAAAACTTGCAATTGAATTTTAATTTCATACGAGTTTTACAGCTTTGATATAGTCTTCTCAATATATTACGTAGTTTAGAACAAGGCTAGGTTCCATTAAATGTAATTTGAGTGGCATTTTTATAAATTTCATTTATTTTGCTATTATATGCTTTTAAATGATTAATTCGTTTAAAATCTTCAATACGAATAAATCACTTTTTAAGAAACGTGCTCACGGCCTCATCGAAGGTGTTGCAAATGGTTCGAGCACATTAGGAATCACGTTTTTGAAGTTCTCCAAATAACGACTGATTATTTCTAAAAAAAGCTTTTTTTAAACCCGAATATACATAAATTTAATTAAAATATCACATGATTTTCGAAAATTTCGCTATCACCAATCCAGCGCATGATTAGATGATTTGAATCGCACTATTCTTGCTGTTAGCTAGTTGCCAATAACAGTTG
The DNA here is from genome assembly GCA_026543865.1 of Argiope aurantia. Classification (NCBI taxonomy): domain Eukaryota; kingdom Metazoa; phylum Arthropoda; class Arachnida; order Araneae; family Araneidae; genus Argiope; species Argiope aurantia. Next base: position 1,838,241 of record JAPMOR010102267.1, on the reverse strand, counting down.
GAGTTTAAAACATTTAATATCATATGATTTTTTTTAAATATAATTCCGGCAATATTCTGAAATGGAGGCGATCTTCCCAAATGCTGCAGCCTTAAATGCAACTTTTTGAGACAATATTTATATCCGTGATATCTATAATGCAATCAAAGTTTGTCGCCAAATTTTGTTTTCAAGGATTATATCATTACAATATCTATTTGAATTGAATCCAAATTTTATTACTGTTCGCAAAATTGTACTGGCTTGACAATTAGCACTGCATCTGTATTGGAAATATATTCTTCAATCTGATCTGTTGCATCAGCTGACATCTTTTTTTAAGATTTTAAAAAAAAAAGCACTAATCAAGTACGAATTATCTCCTTAAAGATTTTATCCATCAAATCCGAATAAAAAAACAAACCGAAATTATAACATTATGCACGAATTCACTATAAAAAAAAACGTAAGAAAACGAAACAAAAATACATATTCTAGAAATTCGAATATCAAGTTGTATTTTACAATTTTTTGAATCAATCTTTTTTTATTTGACTTTTAACGCTTACTTTTGTGATTGAAGTGCTAATTTTTTAAAAATGGCTTAATCATTTATACATATTTCTTAGGTTTTTACAACAGTATGTGGACTGTAACAAATGGCAAAATGCAATAAATTATTTTGTTAAACAAATTTTGTTAACACCTCTCGAAATTAGCATTGCACGGGATGGTGCTGTTTATCTCAAAAACTGTTATTCGTGAAGAAAAGGAACTTTAAAAATAATTTGGATTATTAATAATCACATTAGCACATGCGAGGTTCATTTCAGAAGATTTTTTTTTTTTTTTTGAATTTAACAGAAATTCCCTTTTAACATACGTCGTAGATATTCCAGTTAAACAAATAGCTCTTTTCGGGGACACACAGGTTTTATTTTTTCTAAAATGCAATAACTAAAAGCTGAACTCAAAGCAACCATTTCTAAAGAAAACAAAGATGGTCGAGGAAAGCAACTGAAATTCCATAAAATGACATGAAAATCATGCAAATACGAGAATATGGAAAGAAAATATTCCGATAGAATTTTCTAAAATTCAATCGAAGTGTCAGTTCACACTGATGTTAATTTAGAATAAATAACACAACGAATAGCTCATATGTGCATTTTTAAAACAAGTTAGTTTATTCTCCCATTTCTAGAAAATGGGCAAATACATTACAATTCAACTTTTAAAACAAATATAAAACACATTGGTTATTACAAATACACGACAGTTACATTTTCGGATGTCAAATGAGAAGTATAAAATTTATCAAAAATATACTTCAGACAACATTTGAACATAGCTTCAAATATTTTAAATTCTTAAAATTTTTACAGTGAAAAAAATAATTTGAAATTCCAACATTATTTTGAAATAATTTATTTTTAATGAGTGATTGTCAGAACTAAATTATATATTTTTAATATCTTATCAATTAATTATTCATTCAAATATTTTACATCATTTCACATTTCTAATCGTCACCGGGACTTTTTTTTCACATAAATTTAATTTCAATTTTAAAATATTCTTTGACTCTTGAATAAAACTTTTATCATTTATACATACATAGGTGAATTTTCTCACATGCTATGAAAAGTATTAATGCAAGTCGTTTACAGAAGGGAAGCTATAAAATATATTTTTAAAAACTAGTTTATCAGAAACGTTTCAAAATTAAGAACAGCAATATACGTTTAATTGCCACATTACAAAATTAATCAATTGCAATGTAAAAGGAAGAATAAATGTAGGGAGAAATCTTACTCTTTGAAAGAAAACATGATTCGATGAACATTGCAATTTGAAAAAAAAAATAATAATAAATAAATAATGCATAAGTTTAAATTAAACGTTTTCTGCTATGAGTTTTACACAGTATACTTTCCCGAAGCGATAATAATTTTAGTAAATTTTATTTTCAACTGTAACAAGCATTGAAACCTGATATATTTAATCTTAGAAATGTATCATTGTTGGCTTTGAGATTGAAAACTTTAATCAAAGTTTTCAAACTAATATGAAAATAAAATAATAAAGTAAGAAATAAACGCGTAATATCAAACAAGCGAATTTTGTAGTTTTGTTGAAAGTGAAACGCAATCAGTAAAATATGTACTAAAATGAATTATATCCACTAGGAGTCATAGGAATTTTTACTAGTTCTGCTTATTTTTATCCAAAATTAATGCCTAAAAAAATAAAATTTTAAAACTGCTAATGCAATGTCTTAAAGTCTTTATTCATTATCAAACTAAGTATTTTTAAAAAAACCGAGCAAGGAGAGTCAGTTACAAATTCCAAATCAATACATTATCTAAAAAAAAAAAAAAAAATGCCTTAATGAAGAATTTATTTAGTTTTGAATTTAACGTATACGGATTTTGATTCTTTGGTTTACATAAAAATTAATGCAAATCAATGAATATTTCATAAAACGAAATTAAAATTTATCACAATTTTTTTAAAAAATTAATCATTAGGATCGAACGTATTACTTACAATTGATAAAAAGAAACAACATTCGAAATGAAACATCAAAATTTTCTTGAAAACGTTCAAATAATCGAAAATGACAGTTTTTGAATGTTTATACTATACTACTTATGAAAATAGAATTGATAACATTGCCTACAATTTTTTTAGATTCTTAACAAATTTATTTATTCATTAAGTAACAATAACATTAATACACTCAACATACATTTGAAGCTACACGATGAATTTCAATTAGTCGAAAGTACCGCTATAATCAAAATACATAACACATTCGGAGGAAATTATGTATAAATATGTGAACAAGTTAGGGGGAAGTTTAATGAAAACATGCGAAATATACACAAGGAACAGGCGACAATTTTCTTTAAAACGTACATTAAAAACTTAGATCATGATTTTATTTTTAAAAGAGAATAAAATCAAAAAAATTTGAAATTCATAAAAAGTATTCCAGATTAAGGATTAATTCATGTAAGACACATCAATTTAGCTTTTTTTATTCCCCCGATATACTTATATATAATTCAATCTCATTTTCGAAGGAACAAATAATTTTTAGTTAAAAAAAATAATAAAATGTATGAAATTATACATAAATTTCCCTTCATTACGTTAAAAACTTAGTATTCTCCCATGAGGTAAAGCATTAGAGAAACGAAGTTTGTCACGGGACAAACAATTCAGAATTTATCTAAGAACAAATTTATTTCTTAAGAAAACACACACAAAGCTGATTATCTTGAATGACTTCATACACTTAAACTCTCAAAAGTTTTAAAATTTAATTAATTAAATATCAAAATGCTAATAACATTTTAAAAAGAAATTTCATTTAAAACTTCTGAAAAGAATAGGAAATTCAAAAGAGGAATCAAAACTGCAAGTTAGTTAAGCAATTAATTCTTCATAAAAATGTTATTTTCAAAATCCTGAGCTCTCTTTCTAATAGCACTCTTTCCAGTACCACAATTAAATATTCTTTTGGATAAGAGGTTTCATATACTCCAATTCTTTAATTAATTTATGGCAGAAATATCACCGGTTTCAAGTGATTGATAATTTTGAGATACTTCTTTCTCTAATCTATGAATGAAGCATATATTTTCCCTTAAAGTTTAATAATAAATAACTCAAAATTGAAATAAAGTGTGTAGTATTAATAGTAGATAATGAAAATTAATACCATCTGACTTCATAATTTATGGGGAGAAAACAAAAGAAAGAAATAACACAATATTGTCATATGTATAATAATTAAAAAGTAAGTTTAAATGATATATCAACAGAGGAAATTGGCTTTTATGTTTATAAAAAAATTAATAAACTAAGTATAAAATGATAGATGAAATTTTCTAAAGGATTTAATTTTGAACTCTCATCATTTTGAAAAACAATATGAATCACCTTACTGAATAAATACACCTATCATCCATTTTGTAAGGCATAAATACCATAGTGGCAATGAAAAACTTGTTTTAAATTGCTAGCAAATACTGTAAGAAGAAATACGAAAATTTTTAGGAAAACTAAACATAAAACTTGATAGTTTCGGTAATAAAACGTTTTTATTAAATACTTCCAAGAAAGATGGTTTTTACTTTTTACATAAATTCATCATGAACGACTTTTAAAAAATAACAAATTGCCAGTGGACATTTAAAAAAAGATTTCATAAACATTAGAAAATCGTGAGTTCGATGCTAGATAAATAAAATTTCAACGACAGACAAAAGATTAACAAACTAAATAAAATAACACAGAACACATCTTTTGCTAAATTTTCCACAGTTTAAGAATTAATATACATACTGCTAAATTCAAATTTTATAACACAATTTAGGAATTTATCATACAAATAATTAAAATCAAGGTTGAAATGATGCTATTTTTCAGTACTTTAGTTTTTTTAAAAATTAATATAGTATTTACCTACATAATCAACTTTACATAGTTACTGCAAATTATAATATCAACAATATTTTCAGTCTGCATATGATTAAAATGAAATTTCAATCCATGTAATGCAATTCATTTCAACAAAAGCAGATTCCGTAACTGTTTTTCAATACATCAGAAAATTGTAGATGCACGGTTACACTTCATAAAGTGTATATTGTAAATTATGTATTAACAGACAACAAAGAAAAAAATAAACAGTGAAACTTCCAAAAACAAACAAAATTATAAACAGCAACAAAAAAATGTAATTAAAGTATAAAGTTTTTGCTAACCTAAATACACATGCGAAAAATTACTCCCAAAAGAATTTTTTTGCAAAATGTTAGCCATACTAAATGTGAAAAAGTTGAATATTTTGCAATTTTTAGTATCTTAAAACTGTATAACCTTTTACAATCTACCCTTTCTATTGCATATATACTGAATATACACTGTATAACCGAGAAGAGGGATTTTAATAAAAAGTAGTAGTACTCAATAACCGAAGAAGTATTATGAGGAGGAAGATTAATTTTGAGGCTTTTTTCCTTTTGAAAATACAGACAATGTATATTAATTTAAGAAGATACATTAAGTATTATATTTGCCAGGAACACTAAAGTAGTTCACTATTCTCTGGTAAAGCTAATTATTTATACTATGCATTAATGTGGTGAATTATATCCAAGGATCTTCATAGACGCAGCAAATAAAATTGAGACACTTTAAATTACTTAGTTAAAAAAATACTTTATTTGAAAAAAGTATAATAAATAAAATTTAAAAATAAGGTTTATGCTGTGACTTCAGAAAAACGGCTTTGAATTTTTGCTGACTCAATGATAAATAAATATTTTCCGTGAAAGTCTTTTTAAGTACGAAATAACCAATATAATTGATGTACACATTCTATATTTAATTTGCAAAAGCATACTAAAAGAAAAGTTGGATGGCATTCCTTCTGATATATCTAATATTTAACTGTCATGGATATTAATAAGAGCACAAAAAAAAAAAAATTAATTTCACCCAAATGTAATACCAATGCATTTTTAAGTATAAGCATTAACAAGCAAGATGAATAGCAAAGATACCCTGAAAAAATTATTACGAAAATGTTTACATTATAAATAATTCAAATAAGACATATTACATTATAATAATTATTAAATAATAATTAATTCAATAATTCCCCAAATGCTTCTGATAGTAATTGCGTGTAATATGCCTGTAAACAAGATTTCTCAAAATTCCAATAAAAAGTATAAATTTTAGTACTTGAAAGATGCACAGCATATTTAAATACAAGGGTAATAATCAAAATGTCTGCATTTATAAGAACTTATTTATATTAAAATAAAAATTATCTTTAAAATAACTTTAAAACATTATAGCTTTATACAAAACAGGTAATGCATGCTTCTGAGTATTCCAGAATAATTTAATATAACTTTTTATCAGAAAAAAAGATCAATAAAAAATTAGTGTCTTACATAAATCAACCTTTATATACATTTCTTAAAATTCCAAGCCAATTTTAACTTTTTAATATAGAATTTTATACTATACATTGCAATCTTTTTTAACACTTATTATACGGAATAATAAATAAAATTCATTTCAAGGAAGAAAATATTTCTTAAGAAGCATTTAAAATATAATGATGGTTTATAAATTCAACAAAGCAGTACTTTAAATCTGATCATAAATGATTGCAGAATGGTATAACTAAAATTTTAAAATAATAATATTAGATGAAAAACCAAAATATTGCAGGAGGCAAGAAGGAGGGGGGAGGGAACATATATAAAACATGAATGAATTCAAAAATAAATTTCAAGACTGTTATTTTATTTTCATGTCTGAAGTAGACTTTAGGGAGACAAAATAATAACAATGTGTAAGTATATTTATCTGACTTGCTATGAGGTAGTAAATAAATCAAACAAAAAAGATTCAAGACTACTGCCTGGCCTAAGAACAGTCCAGTTCCCAAATAAAATAACAAACTGCATGACACAATTACAAAGGAGAGATGCATCTATACAACACAATTTCTTCATCACAGAACAAAATTAACAGACATTTATGTACAGAATAAAAAATATATAAAGAGTGACATACAGTCACAATGGCACAGATATAAGTAACTTGTTTTCTTGAGGATTGTCTGAAATAAAATATGAAGTAACAGTAGGTTTGAATGAAGCATTCAACCAGGTACTCAATGATGTTTTCAAATCAATATGCAGACAGAAAAAGTTTTATGCTCCATTAAAAGCAACAATATTTCTTTCCTTTTTTTATTAATTAACCACCTTGCAGAGTCTATAGTTGTGTTGTGAAGTCAAAACTTCAGTTAAAACATATTGAGCAAATTGACACTCCACAGTGAGTTAACAGAATATTTTTAGAACAATAAAATAACATGTGAGCTTATACACAAATGGCGAAGAAATTTATATACAAACAATAAAAGAATCTGTACAAGATTTAATCTACAGAATGTTGTGAAATTATTTACAAGTTGAACAACAAATGACTATTATTTGTCCTTAATAATACAAGAATAAAGCCACAGTGGCAGGAACGTAAAAAGGGGCGTAGATATCTACACAACCACCTCTTTAGCAGCACACAGTTCATTCAAATAACACCTGAAAATGGCACCAACAGCATTTTAAAACTCAAAAGATACATTCATTTAGTTCCAAAAAAGCCTGGTCCAGTCATATTATTTTGTAAATTCATCTGACTTCCCTTTGTATTTGTAGCATAAAGTTGTTGTTGGAAATTATGAAACTGTACAGCATAATTAGGATCAGCAGTAGTGGGACCATAAAATGGAGACTGTTTATAATTGAATGACTGGCCCATGGAAGGAGGTAATGGTTGAGTAGTATCGGGAGCCATCCCACCCATTGGCAATGGCATTTGTTTATTTGGAAACATACCAACATTTTGACCCCCACCCATTGCATTCATAGGAATCATTTGATTGTTAACAGATGGACAAGGAGGACGGCCAAACATAGCTGGTTCAACATTAGGAAGACCAGAACCAATAGGACCAGGGAATATTTGACCACTAGGATTTGGACTAGCTCCCCTCATCATAGGTCCCATCATCATATTTACAGGCCTTGGATTGTTCATCATATTGGGTGCCATATTAGGTGAATTTGAATTCATACCAACACCACCATATGGCACTGGCGGATGGGAACCTCCACTGTTGGGAAAGTACTGAAGATTGTGCGTTGGTACCTTGTTATCAAGATTTGTTAATGGGGCAGCATACCTTTGGAGGAACTCCAGACCACGTCCAGGTACAGAAGTAGCATTTTGCTGGCGTGCAGGTAGGTATTGTATTGTGTTTGGAGCACCTGCTTTGACTTGAACATTTGCAGAGTTAAATGGAGCTCTTCCCATCATAGTAGGAGAACCTGAACCAGCTGGAGAAACAGTCCTCTGTACACTTGGCTGACCTGGAAAATTTTGTGGCCCATGCCTTGGTCCAGGCATTCCTACATTAGAATTTGTTCTTGTAGTAACAGCAGTATGCATAATTGGATGGTTAGTAGTCACAGAACAACTGATTGTGCTTGCACCGTTACCCTGGCAACCAACATGCATTGGATGAGAATTCATGTTCGGATCTTGTGCATTAAGATTATATGCCGTTGTTACAACATTTTGCAAATTCATTTGCTGGATAGGCATGGTTGTATTGACATAAGAACTATTTACATTTTGTGTTCCACATCCAGCATTATGAGTCATTTGATTGTGGACACTGAACTGCGGACGCTGATTTGGCATAGAACATGCAGAAGAGTTTTGCATTGATTGCATATTAGAATGGAAATTCATCATATTAGGCTGATTCGAATTTCCTGTGTTTCCAGGGACTTGCATATTCATATTAGGTGCAATCATGTTCTGAGAATTTTGAGCATTTCCAGCAGCAGATACTAAAGGAACTGTTGACTCACTCATTGCTGCCATTGATGCAATTGGATCAAAATGAGAGAGCCGCTGAGATGGACCTACTTGAGGAGTAGATACTAAAGAATTTGAGCCATCATAAGATGGCATACTCATATTAGACCCATTAGCTGATGAATTTGAGCATTGCCCTAACGGTGATATAACTTCAGGAGGTATCTTGTTTCCTGAAATGCTTTCAAAAGGAGGTGTCATTTTCTGCAAATTTTGTAAATGGGAATGAGCTAAATTCCCATCAACCATAAAGTTACTCCCAACACAAGGACTACTGCTCGAAGTCATTGTATGAGCTGAATTAGGAAACGATTGTGGAGGTATGTGGGGCACAGTATCAGGCCCTAAATTATTCATTTGGGAGGATTGTGGCATGCTCTCAATGCATGACATATGGGGACTTGGACCCATAAAACGTGACTGAACCATATCCATGTTGCCATGAGGACTCGGACCACGGAATCTCTGCATAGATTCAGAAACACCAGTAGGAAAGCGTGGCATAATATTCATGTTATTTGCAGGACCCGGTCCAAACATAGAACCTTGTGATCCTGGACCTGGAAATCTGTTTCCTCCACTACCATCATCTAGAGAATTAGTATTAACAGGTCCTGGTCCAGGCATCCTAATATCTAAATTTGAAGCGCCCGGAAATCTCGACATGCCATTATCACTTCCCGTCATCATATGACTATTTCCAGAATTAAACGCAGGCATTTGAGGACTTGGAGCAGTGAAACGCTGCATGCTGCCATCCATACTAGCTGGTGCCGATATGGGATAACGGCCAGTCAAGCTGTCTTGGCTATTCTCCAAAACAGAAGGACAGCTTCCTGGAGTATTAGGAAATGACACTGCCTCTGGACTCTGATACTGAGAATGAGAACCAGCACTCATGACAATGGAAGGAGTTATACTGAAAAGAGAAAGAAAAATAGCATCAACGAAAATTACTTAATCTATAAATACTTGTTTTCACAATTTCATATAGGAAATTACGTTATATTAAAATACAAGTCAAGAGGTGTTTGACATTATTCTTTGATATTTCAGATAAAACCATTTGAGGCAGATCATATTGTTTTACGTCATATCTTAAATTCTTCATCATTAAATAAGGCAATAAATTAAAGGACCTTAAATAATTGATCAGGAAGAGGTGGCACGTTGATACATAGAATACTTAAGCCACGAATATAGATAGCCAATCCTTCAATGCTAGAAAGTACAAAAGAACTGGTGAAATCTTTTATATCATATGACTATATCGCAAGAAATAGCTTCACTGAAATTATTTCCTTTCCATTTATCATTGCTTCATTTGTTTGTTTTGCTCTTCAAGCACCGAATGTATTTTTCAGATGAAGAAATGAGAATGTGAGCGAGAAATGCATAATAAGCTTTTACTATCTGAAAAGAAACCAAAGAAGTCCCCTCCCTCAATAATATTATCCATCATATATGAGATGATCATATAAGACAAAAGAATAAAGCAACCTATTAAGTGACTAAAGTTAAACTAATGGAGGAATGAAATCCTCATTATCTAATAATACAACAGTTGTATTTGCCCCAAAACAAAAGTAGTACATCTACTGATACAATATCTATACCACTACGATGAAAAATTAATTATAAAATCTGCATTCATTCGAATCCGATGAAATTTTACTAGCATTAGTATTTTATGTAAACTAAAAATAAGTACATGGAAAGAGAGTTAAAAATATGCCACTCTACATTGGATATAATATAATCCAACTTATTACATCCTCTTAAACAATAGCATTACATTTGGGACTTATGTTAGATTTGTTTTTGTTTATACATGTTAATAAGTTTTTTAACCACATTTTTCCATTTTCTTTCAAAACAGATCATTAGAATAAGGAAATATCTGAAACTAACACAATTAGAGTAGAAGAAAGGACAAATTCTTGTTTCACCTATCAAAAAATTATTTTCATATGATTTTATTAATTTATTATTTTATACTTCTACACCATTTGTTTCTGAGTTTCTTTTCAAAACACAGCACTATTTTCTAAAGAAATATTCTTGGTCATTTTATTAGGACTGAAAAAAATAAAGTTCGATATTCTTGCCTGATAAATGAACACAAATATCGAACAACGAGCATATTATCCGATAATTTCATAGTAAAGCATGAAAATCATCTGTCAACACATAAGAGAATTATTAAAATTTATAAATGTGAAAAGGTTTTAACAGTAGTTAAACTAGTTTGATGTGCAGATCAGGCAAATTCTATAACTCAGATATAGTCTTCAATAAGTCATAAGGATGGAGGGTTCATCACTTAAGAGATATCAATCACATAAGAATACCTTTAATAGTGAGAAATATCTCTTGTAAGGTTTCAGAAGGAAAAAAAAGTTATAATTTAAAAGTACCAATCTTTAAAGAATTACTAAAGCCTTTTACAGGGTCGTGATATTAAATATTAAAACTTTTTTTTTTCTGAAATCTTTGTTGTTTTTTAAAGGTAATGAAAAAAATAAATGAAAACAAGATTAAAAAAATTCAAAATGTTCTGGAAAAAAACTGTAGAAGATTTAGTCTGATACTGTAGAAGATTTAGTCTGATAAAAGATATCATAAAGCAACATACCTTGCTGGAGACATTATATCTAAATCTCTAATACTTGTATTAGGTTGCTTTTGAATGGTGAGTTCTTGCCCATCAAAAGCATTTAGATATTGAATTTGTTGAGGAGAAGGAACAGGCATGAGACTTGGTTCTTTTGGACACATTCCACCATGCCCAGCACAGCTCTCTTGTTTCGCAGAAGACTGATTACATGAATGAATGTTAGAGCAAAACAGATCTGTGAAATAAAAACATAATTAATTTACCATGCAAGAAAAGAGAGGGGGGGGGAAGATATGAAGATATTGGAAGAATATTATATAATAAAAAAACAAAATGTGTCATAATAATACTAAAATATTCACATCAGAGATGGGATTCGAGCTATTAATTAAACTGACAAACATACAGCACATATTTTGTGGGACTGAAATAAGCTTATACTGGACGATTCTTAAATATAATAACAATACCAAAACATCATGACAGTATCACAAAGTGACATATAATGCCAAAGAAAGAGAAAAAAATCTTATTTTCTGCAAACTTTTTAGAAGTTGTTTTAATGCGATTATAAAACGATTTATCATGTTAATTTCACTTAAGTTGTACACATTCCAGTTACAATATTATAACCATCACGCAGGTTGATGTAAACAGAATTGCGGTAAATCACAGGTACATTGGGAAACTGTTGGAAGACAAATAAAGGTGGTTTTAGAGTACGTGTTCACATAGTAGTAGTTGCCATAATGGATAAATCACGCATTTTAACGCGCATTAAAAAGGGGCATTACCATCGTGTACAAATTATGCGTCTACAGCGATTCTGAACCACAGCTTTCATGAAATATTCCCGTCGTGCCTTAGTGAATGCGCACAATAACTGTAAGAATCAAGAAACTGTGGGGCATCATGAGTCATTAATGATAGGTGTGAGCGTCGTTTGCGAAGCCTGATTAAAAATGTTCGATGAGATATTATCGATATAATAAAGGCCAAAATGATTCAGCAAGGCACCAGAAAGCTATCCTAGACAATTGTCCAACGCACTTTATTGTGCACTGGCTTTCTCAGCAAACATCTGATTTCAATACTCATGTTGCCAGGCGAGCACTGCAAGAAATGTCATGAATTTGCATTACGGTATGAACATAGGACCCTAAAACAGTGGGAAAAGATTGCTTTTTCAGATGAGGGCGCAGGCGCATTCGACGAATGACATTAGAAAGCAAACTTCCAAAAACTATTGTTGTGCGCCAATAAGGTGGAGCAGGCAGTGTTCACATTCATTATTCTCATTAATTCTCGTGGGAGGTAATCTCAATAACTGTATGCACTTATCCATTCTTGTTGATCTGGAACATCTTTACACGGCAACTGTATATCCTATGAATGATGGCGTCTTTCAACAGGATAATACTACATGCCAAAAATTGTTCCTGTTTGGTTCGAAATGCACATGGAAAGAGTTCCAGTTACTACACTTCCAAATACCTAAAAGCTTAAACGCTGTCAAAATCTGGGAGTACATCTCCTTCGACAAATCAAACCTTCCCCCCAACTCGGAATCGTGACAAGTTACATGATGCTCTGCTGTTCTCATGGTCACAGACGCTTATCGCCACCTTCTAAGTACACACTTGTTCCTAGCCACTTAATAGATGCTTTGACTGCAAGAGGAGCCTATTTTGCAATTAGATACGTGGTTATAATAATCTAACTGCATATTAAAGAATAGTACTATCACAAGATTTCATAAACAATACACAGATTTAAAATAACCAGTTATGAAAAAGAAGCGAAACGGTTGAAATATGAAATGGTTCAACATGCAAATTTTCACAAACCTTAAGTCTTTACACCTTCAAAATCCTTATTTCAACAGTCAGTTTAATTTAATCAAATATTTATGCTAGAAAAAAAGAAACTGGTATTTTTGAGCACTAAAAAGAGAGAGGAATGTCACTTGTAAGATCATTCATTTTAAAAGAAAGATGGAATTGGACTTTTACAGTATAAAATATCTCCTTATTACACCTCAAAATCTTCTTTTCAATTAAATTAATATTTATTTTATTTTCTCATGAGAAATATGAAATGATGATTTCATTTCTCATCAGCAATCCTTGAAATTTATTGCATAAAATAACTGGCTAAAGTATGAAACATATTCAAATGATTCTCAGATTTTATATGTTGTCTAAAAATGCCTAGGCTTTCTATAGAATACTGACGTTTCCAGTAATGCTGGTAATGTTCCAAAGGCATTTTTTGATGATTTGAAACCAAAACAACATAGCTGTTGCAATTTCATTAAAAAAATACTTGCGACTTAGATGAATAAATGTCGATGCATTCAATTAGATGATTTTTTTTAAAATAGAAGATTACAAAACTCACAACTAATGCATTTGGGTTTCGCCCAAATTATGAAAGAAGAAACGAGCAATAAAGTCCACCTAGTGTTTTTTAATATCAATAAATTCAGCACTAGCATACTTCTTGTGGCTATTTGCTAACAATTTTTTAAGTATCCCTTGAGACTTAAATTATTAAGAAAGAAGTTTGAATCTTTTCTGTCGTTTACATACTATTAAATAATGTGCTGACTCATTCATTCAAGTACCAAAAACCAAGGAAAAATCTAAAGGCATCAAGATTCATATCATGCATACTTACAAAAGAAGATATATTACAATTCATCCAATATAATAGCTACACTAATCCTGCTGCAGAACAAAAATGACAGTAAGTCATTTTAAAAAATCAGGTGAAAGCTCTTCCATTCCTGATTACATGCAAAATGTCTATCACTTTTAATTTTATTACAATACAAAACACCATCCTTACTACAATTGAACAATGATTATATTTGCATTTTTAATAAACTAAACTAATACAATTATATGCACTAATATATGATCAGTCTTCTGAACTGCTAATTTATAATTTAATGGTAATGAATAGACTCCTGAATTTGTCCTAGCTGTTGGGCATAAAGATATGCAACAATAAAGTATGCATTTAAGGTAAATGGGGGGAAAACAGAATGGAAGAGGGAAAGTAATCTAAAACTATCTGATGCCAGATCATTTGAATGTTACTTGATTTCATAACATATATTATTAGCACATAGTCAGGATAATGTAAAATAATGGGCAAATATTTATGATTTTTAAATTCAGGGGAATCTTAATTGACATTATTATTTTAAAAGTATAATTTAATTTCATATAAACTTTATTATTGTTAGCTCACTTAAAAATATTCTCATTGAAGTTCATCAGTAATGTTATTTTTAGCTTTATCTCTACAATTTTTTTAATGAAACTTTAACAAAACTTTCTAGTCGAATAATTCTAAAATAATTAAATAAAAATTAAATCCTATAAATTTAGAAACTTATATAATTTAATTTCAACATGTTTTTTAATAACAACTAGCATATCACGAGTACAGCATGTGCTGCTAGTTTTATATCCATCAGAATATATATATGTAAATATAATTTTTTTTTAAGCAGAGGCCAAAGATAGGGGGAAAAAATCTTAATTTTAAACAGCTTTTATTCTATCCCAGGAGGCATAATTTATGTACAAGAAGCGCGAACGAACTGGCGTCCGTTCACCAGCGATACAAGAGCGTAAAAAGAGACATAATATAAATAGCTCGGAAAAAATATTTTCCAAGATTCTGATAGGGATTTCTTTACACTTGTCGATTTAGGCAAGGGAAATCCAGGTATCCTTTAAAAAGAATTCGCTTGGCTAGACAGTTTTTTATCCCTTCACTCGGAGTGTGGACACTTGCCGATATCAGCAATTTTACAGAGCTTTTGCTGCATTAATTAAATTTTTTAAAAAGTGGAATTGGATCAGGAAACAAAATAATTTGAAATTAAGTTAACATGGGCTAAGTTATGATAAAATTTTGGAAATTAATTAGGGTTTAATTTAGATTTTAAAATATCATTCCGTATTATATATATATATATTCTAATTAATTTCCTAATTTTCATCTTAAATTAGTAACTTTATTCTAAAGAGTTCTTTTGTTTCCAGATCCAATTTCAACTTTTTTATCTTATGTATTTCTAACAAGCGCTGAACAAAATTGCTCACTCTGTGGTTCCCTCGCCAGGAACGAAGAGATAAAAATCCTTAACACTTGCACATCTTTTTAATAAAGATACCTAAGATCCCCTTGCCTAAATCGACACATGGCAAAGAAATCCCTATATCTATAAAATCACATAAGGTACAAATTTCCGTTTTGCTCGCATGTCACGATGAAGTCTGATGCGTCTTATCTCCTTTTCTCTGTACAGAATATGGCTCACATGTAAAATAAATTGAAATCTAATACCAAAAGTTTTTTGTGGCAACGCATTTGTAAAATTTTGTTATATATTATTGTTACACAATAAAGCAGACAGACAATAAATAAAATGCAAAGGTACATGACATCAAAACAAGGTTAATTTTTCTTCAACCGATGGCAACAATCCGTGTTCGTTTTAAGACAAACATTCCCCAAGAAATCTGATACTTCATCTCAGCACAGTGTATTTTTTAAATACATTTTGGATGCGATTCGTTAGAAGTTATGTCAACCAATTTTTAGTGGTGCAGTAAAAAATATGCAACTTTGAGTTCATTCGGTTATGTCGTGCATAACTTCATAGACATATTTTATTTTTATATTCATGCTGGTGTAAAAACTTCCTTGCAAAATAATAGTAAACAAACAAGTAAAAGAGAAAGTATGAGGTAACAAACTAAATGAAGAAAAATTATTGTTAATTTTTAAACTGGAGTGGTGATCATGGAATTTAGGAATGCTAATGTATTTATTCTATGAATGTATTATGTACAAATACATTGATGCACCATATATATTGGAATGAAGAGACACTGTTACTCGACACATAGTATATTCATTTTTTTGTAAGAAAAAGGTATTTTACAGAGAATGAATATAGAAGTAGTCTATGCATAACACCAGAAGGATGATGGTTTTGTTTTGATAACAAACCAATCATTGTCATCAGCAAGGAAAAATTAATATTTTCACCACCATGCACCTTAGAATTTATATAGAGAGATATATTTATATAAATGTATCAGCACCATAATGAAAAAAAGCAATTACCTTGTGCATTACTGGCAGCTGAAATTGGACAAGATCCAAATTCAGTATTTAATGTAGTTGCAGAACCTAAAGAATTAGAATCTTGGATATCACTAGTACAAGACTGGCTTTGCTTTCTGTTTGAAGCACATGAGCTTGCAGGTGTACCAGGGCCGGAATTACATATTGCAGGAGTACATGAACTAGTTGGTGTACTGGTAGGTGTTGATGCATTATTGTTGGATGGTGTTGTTGGGGTTCTGATGAGTGCCCCACTATTAGATGAAGGGCCAGAAGTACTAAGGGGTTTTGGAGAATTTAAAGGAGTAGTATGCAAACTATTACTCCCAACAGGTGTAGTTGGACCAGGACTAGGGTGAGGTAATCTTGGCCCAGGTGGTGTAGGCAGTGGGAACTGTCTAGATGGATCAGCTGGCGATGGTAATCCTGAAGCCATATGTGGTGAAGGCAATGAAAGTGAGCTAGTATTTGGGGATGCAGGATGAGGACTTGGCATAGTCCTTCTATTTGTTTGATGATATGGAGGTGGAGGTCCTTGCATCCGTGTACCAGGACTAAGACCCATACTAGGACTTGGACTGTTTATAGTTTGCTGCTGCTGGGGAGTTTGAGGTTGCGACATTGACTGTTGTGGTTGCATAGACTGAACTTGTTGTGCAGCAGCCTGCTGAATTTCAGATTCTACTAAAGAATGAGATAATGGAACCGAACCACAAACTTGTTTTTTACATCTTTCCTCATAGAACTGGTGTTTGAGCTTTTGCCATTCCATTTGGGCTGAAGCAGAACCTCCAGGAAAGTTTTGTTGTGGAAAGCCTGGACCTACCATAGAATTTCCCATGTACATATCAGAAGGTGGATGCTCATGCTCACTCATACATGATTGATGGGGGCTGAAACACGCATCCATTCCTGGATGCACACACATATCACCAGACCCAAACCTTGAATGTGAAGCATGCTGAGAAGGCATTCCACTAAGAACAGGTCCCATGTTAGGCCCCATTCCACCCTGAGGTCCCATTCCACCTTGAACAGGTTCCATTTGCTGTTGCTCTGGGAAAAGGATCTGTTGCATTTTTCTAATCATTGCAAGCTGTTCTTCTCTATGTTGACGTTGTTGGGGAGTTAAATTTTCATCAGGAACTTTCACTCCTGCATAAAAGAAAGTGATAGTTATGTAAAATCTATGGATTCTCCATTATAGGTTTAAAATGAATTGGTTGAATTTAGTTTTAATAATGTTCCGTTTTCAAACAAGTGAGCATTTTCGGGAAGGATTTCGAAATTTAGAACCAGGGCCAGATGTTGGAGATTTAACATGAGCCGGTAGCAAGCACCTCTCTAAACTTCCGTTCTTCAATCTTCAATATCAAACGAATTATTGTGTAATCAAGAAACGCAACGATAATTTATTTATATGGTGCCGAAACCCGAGAATTATTATACTGGGTGAAGATTGTGTTTATGCTCTTGAATTTGTGAATAATCGTGGTGCTCTTGAAATTCTGCATTTATCAAGGATTATAACTCATCGTTGGACATTTAAAAAGGTACTGTAAACTTTATTTTATGCATGAAAATGGAAACTCTTGATAAGTTAAAGATGAAACGGAAGATATCTCGTACTTCTTGTACAAAATTGATTAACAAGGTTTATTTGATATTAGAAAGTTGTGATATTAAAAAGGAAAGTGATCAAGAACAACTTTCGGAACATTTATTAAATTTAGAAGCAAACCAATTAGATCTCAAAAGCTTTAACAGTGAAATTGAGGATTTAATTTCTGATAGTGCATTGTTTGAAACAGAAATTCAAAACTCTCTTGAATATGAAGAGCAAATAAATGAATCTAAGTTCAAAATTAAAAGTAAATTCAATAAGTTTAAAATTGATCAACAACCTATCGCACCACTTGCTGCTAATGGTTCTAATGTAAGAATTAACTATCCTGCAACAAGCGTTAATTTGCCAAAGCTAAGAATTCCCACATTTAGTGGAGATGCCAGTACTTTTCAAGAATTCATCAATAGTTTCAATAATGCTATTGACTCTAATGATTCTTTAAGTAATGTTGATAAATTCATATATTTTAAAGTCCTTTTTATCCGGCGAAGCTTACAAAACTGTTTCTGGTTTTTCTCTTACTAAAGAAAATTACAAATCGTGTTTATCTCTGTTAAAGGGCAGATATGGGAGGCAAGACCATTTGATTAGTCATTTAATGAATCGCCTATTAGAAACAGAAACAAACGGACAGGAAGTCTTAATTTCTTCCGTTTTAAAAGCAGAAGATAACCCTTGGAGTTACGCGACTTTATTTCACACGGCTAACGTCCAGGCAAAAAATAGCGCCAACAAGATCATGGCTAGACTTTTATTCCATTCAGGTTCACAAAACTCCTTCTTGCGCAGTGATCTGAAACAAGCTTTGAATTTAAAACCAATACGCCAAGAGAAGCTTTTAATTTATACTTTCTCGAAACGAGAACCCATCAAGAAAAAATTTGAAGTTGGACGTTTAAGAATAAGGAGCAAATTTCCCCCTTATCAATTCCTAAACATTGAGACTTTGGCTTCAGACGAAATAACTGACGCGGACATATACTCGAACGTTGACCTCAAACATGTAAACAGAGTAACTCCAGCCACCTGCATCCTTCTCTGACTCCCTCGAAAATTCCACCCCTATCCAGATCCTGCTGGGCGCTGACTATCTGTGCAATGTTCTAAGGGAAGAAGCAAAAAAAAAAAAACTTCTTGCAGTTGACACTTTTTGGTGACACGTTGATTGGTCAAATGCCAGACTTGCAGGAAAGAAAACATTCTTCCATGCTTACTGTATCTTGTGCTGTAGTGGAAACTGATCTGAAGCGCTTGTGGGAGTTGGATTCTTTCTTGCTCGATGGAACTTCGGAAAATAAACCCAGGGATAATTTAGGTGATTTCGGAAGATATGAAGAAGAAGATTTAGGTGATATGAAGCACCGTTGCAATGGAAAACAAACGAAATTAAAGAAAAATTTGGTAATAATTTTGACGTTGCGGTTAAGAGATTCATTGCTTTAGAGAAAAAATTTAATAAGGATCAAGCGTTGTTTCAGAGGTATAATGCTGTTATGCAAGAGCAAGTTAATGAAGGCATAATTCAGATGTGTCATGACGAATGTTTTACTGGATATGTAATGCCGCATAGAGAAACTTCTTCCAGTACAAAAACTAGGATAGTATACGATGCCAGCAGTAAGCAAGGTAATAATATTAGTTTAAATGAATGCCTTCTTTCAGGAGAAAATTTAAATCCTAACCTTATTGATGTTATGTTAAAATTTAGAGAGCATAAAATTGGATTTTGTGGAGATATTGCTCGGGTTTTTTTACAAATAGAAGTTGCGGAATTATGTCTCTTGTATTATAAAAACTGTGATAGATCTCAACCAGTAACAATGTATCATTTTAATAGACATTGTTTTGGTGTAACTTGTTTGACATTGTTTTGGCTGCAACTATTAAAACTCATATAAAAGAATACAAGGATAAATATCCCCTTGCATATGAAATGTTAAATGAATCATTATATGTTGACGATCTCTTTTGTGGAAGTTCCACTGTACAAGATGCGTTAAAATTGTCTTCCGATGCTGTATCGATCTTGAAAGATGCTAAAATGAACATGAATAAAATTCGACACTAATTCTGAAGAATTAAAAAATTTGTGGCGAAAGTCTGATTCCATGATTGAAATTAATGAACAGGCTGATTCGCATCTGAAAGTGTTAGGACTTGTTTGGAACAATATCGACGATACTTAGGGACTAGATTTAAGATCTTTGTTGTCAAATTTGAATGACAACGAATGCACAAAAAGAAATGTGCTTCATACTGCTGCAAAATTGTTTGACCCTTTTGGATTTATATCTCCCTTCATGATTCGAATAAAATGTCTCTTACAAGAATTATGGCAAGCTGGTGATGGATGGGATGAAGTGTTTTCCGGACAATCAAAAGAAAACTGGCATGCATGGTGTAAAGAAATTGAAGATTGGCAGAATTTTAAAATCACACATTACTATTTTCCAGACACAAACTTTATAAATAAGGAAGATTTACAGTTACACGCATTTTCTGATGCTGCCTTAAGATCTTTTGGAGCTGTTGCTTACTTAAGGTATAAAACTTCCAAGAACTCTTTTCAGACTAGTTTTGTAATTTCAAAAACTAGGGTAGCACCAATTAAAAAATTGACTCTTCCTAGACTTGAATTAATGGGTGCTATAATTGCTTCAAGAATAGCAAAACATCTTAAGGAAATTTTCAAAGATCTTGAAAGAATTATTTTGTGGAGTGACTCGACGATTGTACTCCACTGGATAAAGGGTTGAGCATCTAAATATAAACAATTTGTTTCAAATCGAGTCATAGAAATTCAAGAATTTACAGACCCCAGTAATTGGAGGCATTGTAGTGGTAAGCAAAACCCAGCCGACATGTTAACTAGAGGGATTTAATCATCTCTGAAAGCTGGTGGCATGGTTCTGAATGGTAGAGGAACGCGGAAAACCTTTGGCCCAAAGCAAAGGGATTTCAACATGATTCTATAGAGCCAGAAATTGCATCTGAATTTAAATCCGGCGTTATAATTAACACAGCTATTGTTCAAGAAAAAATAATAGATCCAGAAAAATTTAGCTGCTTGCTTAAATTGCTAAGAGTGACTTCTTGGATATTGTGTTTTGTAAATACTCTTAAAAAGAAAAATGTTGAAAAGGGTCCTCCTACTTCAGAAGAGCTTTCCGACGTAGAAATGTTTTGGCTGAGAATAGTCCAAAACGAATGTTACGCTAGCGAAATTAAGTGCTTGAGAAATAATAAAGCTCTCCTAAGAGATTCTAAATTATTATGTTTAATCTCTTTTCTTGATAATAATGGTGTCCTTAGAGTCACAGGAAGACTAGGGAAAACAACCCATTTATCGACCTATGAAAAACATCCAATCATACTCCCTCCTAAGTCTAAATTAACAGAGTTATTAATTTGGGAATCTCACAAAAGTCTTTCATTCTGGTGTATCCCATACGTTGGTGCAAATAAGAGAGAAATTCTGGATTTTAAAAGCCAGACAAATCATCAAATCTCTTCTTGGAAGATGCACAATATGTAAACGATTCAACTCTTCTCCCGGAAGTCAAGTGATCGCGCCACTTCCAGAGATTCGTGTATAACAGTCATCATTTACGATCATCGGAGTTGATTTTGTTGTCCCTCTTTTCGTTAGAGATAGTATTAACAAGCAATATATCTTGTTGATAACCTGTGCAGTGACGAGAAGTGTTCATCTAGAACTGGTCGGTGATTTGACTACCGATACATTTCTTCTAGCTTTCCGACGCTTCATTTCTCGACGTGGCCTGTGCTCTGTGGTGGTCTCTGATAATGCACGTACCTTTAAACGTGCAGAATTAGAGATAAAACTCATTTGGAATGTTCTGAATCATGCAGATGTAAAAAACTTTTACTCTGCTAACGTAAGTACGTGGAAATATATTGTTGAAAGAGCCGCCTGGTGGGATGATTTTTACGAACGAATGGTACGTACTGTGAAAAACACTTGGAAAATCATGTCTGACTGTTGAGCAGTTGTCCTTACCGAGATTGAAGGCATGATTAACTCTCGGCCAATCACATATCTTGGTAATGACACTGAAGAACCAATTGCTCTGACTCCAGCACATTTTCTTCTAGGGAAACATGTTACCTCCTTGCCCTCTGTAAGACTTCACCTTGATTCGAATCTCTTTTCCAGGAAATGATTAAAAAAAGCATTTAATTACCGAGAAAAATTAATGAGATCATTTTGGTCTAGGTGGAAAAATGAGTATTTGCTGAATTTGAGATCGGCCCATTCAAGTTTTGTTAAAAATATCTCGCCATTTAAAGTTACCGATGTAGTCTTGACTAATGATGATCATTGACCTCGAAATTTCAGGAAATTAGAAAAAAATTCTTGCATTATTCCCCGGAAGATATGGCAAGGTGAGGGCTTGCCAAGTTAAAACTGAGTCAATTATTAAACGTCCAGTAATATTGTTGCATAATTTAGAAATCCAGGTCTAAGAAGTAAAATTGTGATAATGTTTTTTTTTTTCAAATATTTTTTCCTTGCAGTATGTTTTTTTATCATATTTTCTTGCAGTATGTTTTTATCATATTTTCTCTTGCAGTATGTTCTTTTTTCATACGTACTATTGAATTTAATTACCAGGTAACTTTCTTGAAGTTAAATTTACAATTCATGTTTAATTACTTACTCTAGGAAATTTTGATGAACTCCCTGGTTCATCCGGGGGCAGGATGTTAAGAATTCAGTTAACCACGTGATCTTCCTGAGCGGAACTATCTGTCAATCATGTATCACATGGTCTTCCTGTTGTTGTTTAGTATATTTTTTTTAGTAGAAGCGAACTGGACTCCTGTACTAGGGGGAGTGTTATCTCGGCTCTCACTCTCCCGAGAAATTTTATGTGTAGTTCTCTTGGCCTTCTACACTTTGGCGTAATCATGTACCTTTTGTTGTTGATGTTACCAATAAATCCCATAAAAGACAACATGTCTCTTCAAGTCATTTCACCCAGACCACAATCTTCACTATCAAATGAATCATTGTGTAATCAAGAAGCGCAACGATAATTTATTTATAATGCTCCATGTTACCAAGAATTACATGTTCTTACACAAATTTTTTATACATGTTTGAGAAAAAAAATGCAGCATCAAGTTGACATTGCGATATTACTGCTATACATTTATTTTAGAAGAAAAAAACTGACAATCATTATTTAACGAATATTTTATTGATTTTCTAAAAAAATTAAAATTATATTTATCTGCTTGCAGGAATGTAATGCAACAGAAGGCCAAGTATTTATAAAAGCAGATAAGTGTAGTGCAATTTAAAGCAAATAAACCAAATCAACCATCTTAATAAAATGCAACAAAATCAGAAAGCAAGCAGCATGCTATACATGATTAAGCACGAAAAACAAAATGCACAAATTTAAAGACTGTAAGTCGGCACTTTTATAAATTTGCTGTTTTTCAGAAGCTGGTACGATAACAGTACTAAAAATTCCAAGAATTATCAAAAATAATTTAAAGAAATAAGATTATAATCTTATATATAAAAAATTATATTTACCAGTCAATGGCCCTCCAGGACCTTGATTTAATGGCATGTTAGGATTTTGAAAAGATGTACCACTAACATTAGGATTTGCATTATTCATGCAACCTAAAAGTGGACTTCCTGAAGGCCCCATTTGCCTAACACCCATGTTTTGGGGCAAAGGGAATCTGTTATTCATAGTTGACGTAGATGATCCAGGTGGAAACTGTTGACCAGACCATGTTTGCTGACACATATCACCAGACATGGGGGGCATCATATTTGCTCCAGTGCAGTTATTAGGCCAAGCTGATGGCGGACGTGGAGTAGAACACATACCTGGACTATGCATATTACAAGAACCTGTACATGGACTCATAACTGGTCCACTTGAAGGTCCTGGAAAACGATTATTTAAAGTATGCGGTCCAGGAAATTGGTTCATAGTTTTCATTTGGCGACCGGATTGTTTCATTTGAGCAAGAGAATTCAACCATGCAGCAGGATTTTGCCGATTAAACTGCTGAACTTTCAAAGGGTATTTCTGAAATATACATTGAACTTTTTTACAATAAAGTTAATGAATATGCATATTCATAAAACATACACCTCCCAACCATTTTGCAATATAACTACAAAAATTACATTACTTTTATGTCCTCTAATTCCTAGTATAATTGCATGCCATGTACTTTTCATTATTTTTATAATTTATAATAGATAAAAACACAGAAAGGTTGCTAAAAATTACAACTCATATGGTTTGAAGTTAAGAAAAGTACAAAATAAATAAAGAAAAATGCAACAATGCTCATTATTTAAAATAAGTTGTCATTATAAAAGTTAAAATTCCCGAAACACTTATTTTTTACAATGATATTATTAAAATAACATGGAAAATATATGCAACATTCAGAATGAAAAACAAGTGTTATTAAAAATATTGCCAGTTTTTCAATTAATATTGACTAATTGACAATTTTAATATTTGTCCTATTTATATCTTAGTTATAAATACAACCTAATATTTTGTAGAAATTCTTATCATAAAAGAAGTTTTATTATATTATCAAGAAAAAAGCATCAAATTATTAATTCTTTATCAGATTTAAATTCCATGAACAAAAATTGTAAACTGACATTACTTCATATTTCATTAAACAAACAACCCTTCTTTGGCAATAGAAATAGTGTAACCTAATACAATTTAGCAATTAAAATAATATATCATTTTGACACAAAAAAAAACATTTAAGAAAGAGAAAATTCAAATACAAAACTTACTTCAAGAAAAGATTTAGTCCCAGGCTGTGCACAGTGAAAAGCTATGATGGAAGGAAAATGACCAGATAAATATGATTCAGCAGCTTTATTGGCAAGTGCTGTTGAAAACACAAATATTTGACTCTGTTGCTGCATGTACTGTGTTTCCATTTGGAATGACGTCTTATTGACCATATTACTTGGTAATGGCTGGACGGAAGCTGTAGTAGCAGGTGTAGATGTGGACCCCAGCATATTGGACATAGCTGACATAGGTGGGATTTCTAAAAATTACAAATAAAAATTATTTCATTGAAAAGAGTATTACTACAAGCCTATCATAAATTAATATATCTCATGCAAGAGTAACACCTAGCACAAAAATTCAAAATTCTTTCAAGGCGGAAAAATTCGCGAAAGACTTTCTATTATACCAGTTTTGAATGAAAATAACTTTCCCTCCCCGCCACCACGGGTTTGTTAACTTTATCTCTTTTTGGCGGCAAACCAACGAACGCGTTTCTGTATTCTCTTCTAATTTGTAAAAATATTCTTAAACATGTAATCAAGTAGCTATTAAATAATCTTCTTCTTAAAGATAAATTCCCCATATTAATGAAGTCATAATCACTGAACCTGCCACTAATTATAAATTTGAGGTTTTCAGCTGTAACCAGATGGTGACAACATCAATATGTAAACAAAGAGATTCCAACAAAACAATTAAGGTAAGCGATTTTACTTGCCTATAATTTAGAGACTGTTCGTGTTGGAATAATATCTATTATACATAAAGGTATGGCTTTAAGTGATGATGAAAACATACATTAAATGTAAAAATGAAGTATCTTACGAGAAAATATACATTTATTATGATAATAAAAGAAGAAAATTCGGATCATTTTGAAAAATAAATTCAGTACTAAATATGCGAATTATAGTTGCATTTCATCATTAAGTAATATATTAAAATGATCATCAACTCAGATAAATTATATTCAAAAATAATCATAAGAGCACTAAAATTTATCGTAAGTACAAAAAAAAAAAAAAAAGATTTAATCAAGTCAGAAATAAAAGGAATTTATATTTTATTAACTTGTTCAGAAGATTTTTCTTCCTCTGACCATCTTAAGGAATTCTAAAATTGTGAAGTTCCTGGTTCTTATAAAAACAAACATCATAAAGTATAATAATTCTGTGGATGCTATTCTAATTGAAAATATATAATGCAAAATAAAAAATTCATATGAATAATAAAATTATTAAAAAATACAAACCACTTGTAGTGTTCCCAGATGATGGAGGGGCATTTTCTTTGTTGCTAGTAACAGAGCTGCTATCACTTGGAATATCACTCAAAGGTTGTTGCACTGCACATAAAAGTGAAATATTAGTTACAATATTAAATTTATACAATTTTAACACATGACAAATAAATTAGAAAGCTGAACACACACAAAAAATTATCTTTCATCGCATAAACGTTTGATATTATAATACAAAAACCAGAAAACTACAAGTATTTCCATATCTGCAAGGTATAACTGTATCAAACAGTTTCTAAACAGGGGGATAAAAATCGCACAAAGTTTAATCCTCATATTTTGGAAATAAGAAAATTCTGTCAATACATAAACAATAATAACATTAATACATAAGATAAACTGCTGATTCATTCATATAAAAGTAGTGCAATTTTAGAGTATTTTTTGGGTTTAAGAATATTAAGTAAACTTAAAAAAACTCAAAAAAAAACCCAAAAACGATAAAAAAAACAGAAGAAATTATTATAACTGATAAAATAATGGGGAACCAGTTTACTGTCACTACAAAATGTCAGTAAATAGCAACTACATGGAAGGTTAAATGTGATACAGGAGGAAAACAAACAAAAAACAAACAAAAAAACCCTCGCCAATATACCAAACAAAAAATAAAAAAAAAAAAAGGGGGGGGGGGCACAAAATGAAACACTACTCTATAGGTTGATATCATAGATTTTACATTTGAAGTACACTATATTATCTTTTGCTTACAGAAAGTGACCACGACATTATTGCCTAACAAAAAATAAATTTAATTCTTGTTGAAATTTAGGAACTCATTACATTTTCATCTTTTTGAAATATTTGAAAATTATGTATACCTTCTTGAGCATTATCTTGAGATAATGACATAGCTGATGTAGTTGCAATTGCACTTGGAGAAGTGGTACAATTTGTATTTTTCTCACAAGAGGTGGTACTAGCGCTACTGTAAACACAGCTTTCTTGTTTGTTGTTACAAGAAGTTGCACAAGAAGTCGAGCACAAATTGGGGCACATGCTGGACTCAGTGTTAGGTTTTATGTCCATTGTAGAACCATCCAAGCTACTGCTAATTGAACATACACTTTCATTTATATTCAGGTGACCATCGCAATGGTTCATAGTAGAATTTTTTTCACTCTCTTCACTTTTTTCTAAAAAATCTGAAAAGTCATTTCCACTTACACTAGAAATTTTTAATGGGGAAAGTGCACCATTATGCTTTTCATCAGAAACAGAATCAGTTCCATTCACATCTGACTTATTAGTAACATTATTACATTCAAGAAATGTCTTTTTTTCAAGCATGACATCCAGATCTTCTCGCTCTCGCCTTATGAGGGATTTATTTATTTCTTCTTTACTTTGGCGAGGTTTTTTCTGCTGAAAAGGTATATAACATTAATTAGTTATAGCAAGAATTTATATGAAACAAGTAACATATAAGAATAGGATATTGAAGAAAAAAGCAACATACATTACTAAAATTAATTACCATTACACAAATATTTATCTTGAAGAATATGTCATACATAGCATATCATGATTTTAAGAAAATGACCAACCAAGTAACGTTCTGAAATCAAAAATTACTTCGATTTCTATTACTAAGTAGACCTTGCTAGAAGTTCTGTCTACAAATGAAACGGTTTTACACCGGTAACAAATCAAAGAAAATTTCATTTACTTTATAAGACCACTTCAAACAATGAGATATAGTGACAGAAAAAGCAAAACACGATTCTCTATGCGCACGCACACACACATTGATTCCACATTTCAATAAATTCGTAAGATAATTGTTCGAAATAATATAAAATAAACTTCATTTCATTAATCATTAAGTCTAAAAAGTGAATCCTTGACAAACATTTTTCATTTGCATCTATATCTCAATTCAGCTTCAGATGTTATGGATGAGAGGAAAAATAAAATGACACCTTAGAATTTATTTATCATTTTTTGCAATTAAATGCTGGTTGAAACTCTACATGGGGGAAAAAAATTGCTTTCTTTGAAAATTAATATGAGAAACACTAAAATGCTATTTTAAGGGGGGGGGGGGGGGGTGAATTAAATTTTTAAAAAAATCTTTGCACTTTTTTTTCTCAAGAAAATGAATGAGGGAAAAAATAATAAACATCTCTTACCAAAAGCTGAATTTCAACAATTGGGTATAACTCAAAATTTAAGTAGGTATATAGTTCTTTTTCTTGAAGATTTGAAGTTTTGCGAAACTGCTTGATAAAAGATTGCCAGTCAGACAAAGTCAAGCAAACACATTCCCAATCTCTCTTGTTTTGCTTCTTAGGGGGAAATTCACGATATAATCTCAAATCTAAAAATATACATAGAATTACAAAACATGAATGCAAAGAAAATTTGAAATAAAATTGTTAATTCAATAAAATATTATAACGAAGTTGGATGAAGATATAAAAATTCAGCTTGTTTGCATGCAATAAATTTTACTAGTTAATTTTAAGTTAATATAATTCATCGTTTTTTAATGATTATTTTACTAATAGGTTTCAAACAAAAGATATTTCAGCAGTGATGAAGTCAAGGACACAAAATATAAGTTGTCCGAACATGTATGTATATTTATTTCCATTTCAGGTTTTATAAAAACTATCGCAATTTCAATTAGGATACGGATATTGATTTTAAAATTTTAAGTTTACATTTAAGACTAATCAGAAAACGATTAGAAAACGAAGATTAATTCTTATTAGTTTTCGTTTAACAATTGTGTAATTTTGTTTGTTAAGATCGCATATAATTTTGCTTAATTTTTTACAGAATTTCTTTAAAAATTTGGCCTTCATATGAGACAATAAAGATGCCACTTTTTAATCAGTATATGTTAAGAAAATAAATACGGATGAGTCAATTGATAACTCTGCAAAAAATATTGTGATGCTCCTGATTGATCCAGGGATATCCTAAAGTTTCTGAAATATATTTTGTTTCTAGATTCCTCTCATCCTTTTTTAAAGATGAAAATTCAAAAGAAAAGAATAAAGAAAATGAACAGTTTTCAACAGATGAGCTACTTGACTACAACAAATGCTTTTTGCCCCCTCATGTAAATCGGCTTTTCTGCAGACTAAACTTTTTTCTCTAAGAGCAGTCAAGTCAGCAGACAAGAAAACAAAGATGCGTATAAAAATATGATTAAACTTTTTATTCATATTATTATTACAATAAATTTTAAATCAATGCCTTTATTTCATGTCAAGACTTCAAAAGACTCAGTATTTTCATTTTTCTGATGATATTATGATAAATAAATGAATTTATTTTCATGAAATGTCTAACAGTGATCTAGTTATACTTTCTAAGACATCTCTTATTACTATTAGTAGTAGATATCATATGAATACCGATTTAATGCTGAAGTACAGAAAATTGTTAATATCTCAATATACTAATTAAAGTATGTAAATTATACAACTATAACAAGACATTAAATTATTATCTTCTTTTTAAATCTTTTCAATTAAGCACGATTTAATTATATTATAGGATTCAAACACGTGCGAATAAGATAAATACACTTACACAATATTCAGTATTTTAAACCCGAGTTTATGAGTTCCAATGTATATTAGTGAATTTTGTAATATAGCGATAAAATATTCTGCATTCAAGGAATAAAGGTAATAAAAAATATGTATTTCTCAATTTTATTAATGAATATTTTCAGTCATCATCATGCATTATAAAAATGATTTAGTTAAATAGAAATTAAATTCCAGGTTAATTCAGATATCAATATGAGAATAGGAATATTACAAAGAATATTGTTACAAATCCGTGATACTGCTTTCCAACATTGTTGGTTTAATAACTGGAAAGACCGTTTTACGATCAGCTCCGTTGGATACTGATCGGATGCAGAAT
Source organism: Argiope aurantia (assembly GCA_026543865.1). NCBI lineage: Eukaryota > Metazoa > Arthropoda > Arachnida > Araneae > Araneidae > Argiope > Argiope aurantia. The sequence goes on along the minus strand of JAPMOR010102267.1, from coordinate 1,808,365 downwards.
CAGTGATCTCAGGGCTTGGCGACAAAATAGATATTACTGGAAACTTCCAGAATTTTAGCAATTCAGCAATTGGAACCAAGTTGCGCCTGATTGGGCTAGTAACTTCTCGGCCCGTCTACGGGAACTATAAAAGGCCGGCAGTCTCAAGCCGAAATCAATCGTGTAAAGAGTCTACGGTGATAAGCTGCATCAGTCCAGCGAAGAGCTCAAGCGATAGCCGAATCGAGCTGTGTGCCGCGACCTGTTGTTTATTGTAGAAGCAGCATCGTGTCGTGTAATAGTGAGACGGCAGTTTGGATGCAGCTAAAGCGAGGAGACAGTGAAGATTTGCAGACGTTGGGAGAGGTCGTAGAGTGAAGCTAAATGAATTTCCTCCTTCTGCTGAATTCTGTCTGGCCGCTTTGTGTGCTGTGGCTGCTATTGCTACCGATTACTACTTGTGGACTACTATGTAATGTAGTGTGCTGCTGTGTGTTTGCCTGTCTTCGTCTCGGTTGTATATATTTGTCGTCTGTGCACTCGTGTCCTTTGTATTAGTAAACGTCGTCGTTTTCTACTAAAAGACTGTTGATTTCATAGACCAACAAATTCAAAAGAAAAGAAGAAAGAACATAGGTTAAAGAATATTTCAAACAAAAGAAAAATTATATGGAACCAGTATTAATTCATAATTTTCCTCAAAATAACTATTTCATAAATTACTAACAAATCAACATTAGCATTCGATCTTCAACAAAAAATTAAAATAATTTTAATGTTTTTTTTTTTTTTTTACGATTTCAAAAAGCTAAGTGCTTGATTTTAATTAATCAGTATCATTTTAGTTTCTTATCAGGTAATATTTTGGAATTCCCATATTCTTTATCGCTTAACAGCAATAATTTCAAATCAGAACAAAAAGTTTTTAGAAAAAAATTATGGGGAAAATAAGAAAGCTTTCTAGTAAATACTCACCATCTAAATACCAGTAAACATTATTAAAAGCGTCTTGTCCAGCACAAATGCCTCTCTAAGAAATAAACGAATGCAATGAAATTATATACATTATATACATAATAATCACATTTATATAAACTAAGCGATTACTCTTTTAAATTAAGCTAATATATTTTCTGCATAAAGCAAAGATGATAAACAACGTTTTAATAACTTTTACAAATGAACAGTATGCGCAGCAAGGAAAAAAAAAAAGATAAGGTTTTCAATTATAGCATGAGTATTTTATTAAGTAAAATGCCTCCTCTCAAAAGTAAAATTTCCTGCAGAAGTTTTTTATTTATTTTATCAACAGTTTCTCATAATGCAGAAAACGTTCAAAATACACGTGGACAATTTTAGTCATGAGAATAGAAATATATTATTTATTCCAAACACAACACATAGCAAATCTATGATCTGCATTTTTTTAACATTGGTTTATGGAAACTAACTATTTATGTGTAAGACAAATGCACACATCTTGCTACTCAAATGTTATATTTGCATTTAACATTTCATGTGCATCTTTTCTTGTTCAATTAACTATAGATTTTAACTTGTTTTCTGTAATTGTAGATTATTAAATTTATTAGAATGAGACTAGGTAGTTATCTTTATAACAGAATTTTATCTTAAAGACTGAAATACATCTGTATCCCAATATTTTATAACAGTGATAATATTTCTAACAATAATTTTTATAGATGCTTATACAAGTGTGACACTTTTTTGGAGGTGCGGGGAAGGCAGGAAGCTCCTTACAAGACAAAAAATTGTCAATATAATAATGATCATAGTGAAAAAATGAATAAATTACTTATGAGTGAATATAGATTATTAAAATTCACTAAATTCCAGATAAAAGGCCTGAAGTTCAATTATTTTCATCTTTTATACTAGATTCAATTAATAAACAGATAATGAGCACTTTATTTTGAAAAGTATTAAATTAAATTAAAGACCGTTAAAACCTAAAATTTCATTGAATAAATTATACATACCAAATCGTCCGCAGAATAATTTTCATCCAAAAAATCAGCAATGTCTTCTTCTTTTTCTTGATAAACATGATCAATAAGCCACTTCAGTGTTCCAAGCTGGAACAGCAAAATAGACAGTTTAAAAATGATTTCGTTACAAACAAAAAGATAATATAAATATGCAGTATGCAATAAACAGAGCTGTGGTATTCAGCATTATAAAGAGGAATACATTATGCTTTTAAAACAAAAATCTGTATGTAAAAATATACTAAGATGACTAAAATTTACAGAGTATACTGCTCTCATTCAAAGTGCTTTGGAACTACTTACTACTACACTACTTTTTACTACTACTACAAATATGCACTTAAGTATTTAGATCAGTAAAATATCTGCTAATTAATCAAGAATAAAAATTATACATTTATTCCAGAATAAAGCAAATCATGAAGTTTCTAATCTTAATAGATATTACAGCCTTCAAAATTGCATCACAAAAGTCTTGCATTGATGTACGAAGTAAATTGTAAAGCTACATAAAACTTTAGAATAAAAAGGATGCAGAAGAATAAATAAATATATTTAAATCTGCAGAACTATTATAATAATTCCGATTCAAAAGATAACACATATAGGAAACACAAAAATTAAGATTTTTATTCATATATATATCACTCACTGGTTAACAAAGAGATTGTCAACATAAAACTTCTTTTTTTTTCGTCGCACGCATTGCATAGCCAAGCAAAAATTATAAAGCATCATGTATAAGTAATTTACAGAATATTATTAATTTTATCAGCTTTGAAAATCAGGAAATTCTAAAATATGGTAGTCTTTAAAACATGGATGTCTTAGAAAGATACAAAATCAAATCTGATTGCATCATATTGTGCAAATAGTAACCATTATTTAAAGCTAAATGCTTTTCAGTATGCTTAGAGTATGAGATTAAAGGAAAATGAGTACTTTAATAATCACAAAATGTATTAGATGATCAATAAGGACAGAAGATTTTCCAAAATATGCATTTGGATTAAATATTTCTACAGAAGTACAATCTAATTTCAGACACTGCCTTCAGAAATGAGTAAGTTTACTTTAGGAAAATGAATAAATTGATGAAATACTGAGAAGTAAAATAAAATTAGCAATGTGAATAAAAATCGTTAAATTTCCTAAATGAACTTCTACACGACTATATTCAGATCAATAATACAAGTAAGAAATCACTAGATATTCCAGAAGTGTAGGAATAACTTGCCGGCGTCCTGGCATAGGGGTAACGCGTCTTCCCCGTGATCTGGGCGTCCCGGGTTCGAGTCCCGGTTCGGGCATGGTTGTTGTTCTTCTGTGTTCTATCTGTGAGGTGTGAGAATGTGACCCTCTGTGAAAAGGTATTGTGCAAGCGAATGCGACGCATAAAGTAGCTAAATCGTACTCTTGGCCCTAGTTTGCACTACTGAAAAAACAAAAGACGCCCACTCGGCTTAAATCGTTGACAGATCTGTCAACGGGCTTGCAAAGGGCCATAAGTAACAACAACAGGAATAACAAAAACGAACACAGTTGTATTTATTATCAAGTATTCAGTTGGGCTTCAATGAATTATTTAAAACTTCTCAATAAAGACACTAAGCAGGGAAAAAGTATTCCAAAATAATAACGATTAACTAAGTATCTTTCAAAGTAAAGCCAAAATATAAAATTTAATATACCCAAGAGATACTGACACAGATAGTGCAATACATGCACATTACCTGACAGGACCTACTTTAATAAAAGACATAAAAACTTTAACTCTGCCTTAAAATTTTTGTAAAAAAATCTAATGTCTGAAATTGCAGGTGCCCTATATTGTACAATGAAAAATAATTTTGTAGCACTCCAAAGTTAAGTTTTCACTTTAGTTTTATACCTAACAGAGATAATTATATAAAACATCAAGCTGATATTAAATCTTCAGATAATACTAACACAATAATATTAGTTAACATGTAAATATCTTCTGCACCACTTCATTATTTTTTGCAGATAATACCACAAACACAAAGAGGGGGGAAAAATGCTTTCATATTTAAACAAGGATAGAATATTTAATATGCAAGAAGACTATGACAGTGTTTGATTATTTTTTCCATCAGAATTATGTTAGTCTAAAAAGTAAAACACTACCCAATTTACCACCAGATATACCAGATAGCCTTCATTTATTAAAAATATAACAAAAACGCTTTGGTTGACTCCAAAACGCTCAATAAAACTACCAATATAATAAACATTTAATTAAACATTGAAAAAAGTATTCTGGTTAATAACACAAGTATCCAAATATTTAAAAAAAAATAATTTAGAAGTATTTTATAAATTAAAACATAAAATGAAATATGAAATGTCATTAAAGAAATACTATTACAACTAACAATGCAAGATATTTAACATCCAACCAACTTTCTTTGTAGATGAAAAGTCGTTATGTGGATAGTACAGAAATAGACATATATTCTACATCTAACATTTAACAATAGATTCATTTTCATATGCTTTTAAATCTTTTTCCTAGCCTTCCTCTATTCTTAAGTTTCATTAGTGCAACAGTTAGGTTAATTCAGCTTACCTTTTCTTCAGGAGCTAAGTCCTGCCAAGTAGTCCCATTATCAAGGAAGCGAGGAACAACAGCTTTTTCTTTTATCAACAGATTTCGTAAGAATGTTTCAAAGTTAGCTATCCTATGGGGAAAAAAAAAAAAACCGATGATGAATAAAATAAAGAAATAAAACTACAAATAATTTTCATGCTGATTGTTGCCATTGTGAATCCTGTCACAAATTACCTAAATATTTAATATGCAATTACAAAAACTCAAAAATGGAAATTAAACAATAAAGTGTTGTTGGGTATATCTAAATACCATAAATAAATTCTGCTTCATTTAAGATCATATTTATGGGGGGGGGGGGACAGAGAAGAATAACATTACTGATTATCTAAAATATTTATAAATTTGAGTTATAGAATAAAATCGTTAGATAAATTTAAATAATTCGGGATGTTCTTTAACTCTGATATATGCATTTTCAAGTGAGAATACAATTTCACATTTCTCATACTGCTTTGTCTAGCCAGGTTCTGTACTTCAAAAAGCACTTATGTTTTGAATACACACACAGAGTAAAACACTAAATTATACATTCATGATTAAAACAGATATCAAAATTAAAAGCTAATAATAAAATGGGTTTTTACAAAGGAAAAAAGGGAACTACAAAAGAATTTTGTTCAAAGTCTGTCTCATTGCCATCCATTTTGATCTAAATTCTAAACCTTCCATATTGCTAAATACAAAATAGAAATTAACAATAAAAATCTGATGAAGTATAAAGTTTTCTATACTTCTGAAATGAAACATGATGAAATGAATGAATGATGAATGAAAAAATGATGAGGATATGTGTATGCTGAAATTCTATACTTCTGAAATGGCTTTTAAAAAATTATATTTAATTACAAATTAATAACAAACAGGTCTAGCAAAATTTATTTTTCAAGTGATTAAGAATTCTCCTCTCTCTGAAAGAGTTTTGAACACATTTTTTGGTGTGAATTTTTTTTTCTATATTTATTCTCCATTTTTCACAATTTGCATTTTTTATTATTAATTTTAACATTTTTAAATAAATTCATTCTTTTATTTCATTTACAATTTTCGGTTAGGCTTTTTGATACCTTCGTAGTAAATACTTTGGACAGGTTAACACATTATGTTACACTCTTTCCTTTTTGCAACTTTTTGCAGAAAAAAACAACAACAACATAACATTGAATTTTAAGTAACATTAAATGTTTTCTCTCCTTAAGAGGTAAATATTAATTCTTTTATTATTATTTTTTAAATAATTTTCCTTTAGGTTTCACTTTTAATCTTACTTTGAATTTAATGTTTTCTAAAGTATACTGTCCTCAAATTTAATTCTTAATACTTACTAATATAATATAAGAAATGAATCCAACTACTAACAAATCAACTGAGCAATGGTGCAATTATTTATAAATGAGGTCAAAATTGGATATTTATGCCTCAGTAAAAAGGTAAAGCATGCAAAAATTAGGTGGTTAATTCCAGCATGTTGCAGAAAGGAAATATGTTTGAATTTTAGTGCATTATATTTCTTAAAGGTATTGTCTGATAATGTAGAACTGAATTCAATATGTAGAATTGAATTCAAATCTGGCAAGTGAGATAGTTATTCTATTTCGAGGCAATATTCTGTTTCCAAGTATTCTTACTTCACAATGGGAAGGAGACTTATCACCTATAAGCAGGGAAGCTATACCAGTAGAATTCTCAAACAGCTTCATATGGAGATTCAAAGATCCAATACCCAGTCGTACATCTGTGATGGCTATGGAACCTCCATCAAAGGTATACGACTTGTTGAGACATTTTTTATGATATGATTCCCAGAAACAAGAGTTAGCCTTTAAGGAAAGGATAAATTTCATGAATGTTTATTCTCCAATGAATTGTATTTTGATTTGAATGTCTCCAAATCAAAATAAAACTAGGATTAAAGTCCAGACAATATATGAATTCATTAATAAGCAGCACATATTCTCACTCCTCTTGGCTCCACAGAACATGAAAATAACACCCTATTTCTAACATATTTGCTGCAATGCTCTTTCCTCCAAAACATATGGGTGAAAAAAGAAATGTGTCTCATTTACTGAACATGCAGAGCAGAAAGAAATTGGGACAGGGCTAAAATGTAGCACTTCAAGAAGTTTTCTCCTTGTTAGAAGAAAGCCACATTTCCTCCTGACAATTACAAATTCTAAAAGGAAAATTGCAATGGATAGTTAAGATTACACATGCAAAATTAAATAAATTAGCCTTTAAAGTCATGCAATGGAAAGTGTTAGAGGTATAGTAATTCTGCTGTGGCCATATACGAACCACTTATTAGTGACTAGCAGAGAGAAAAGCAAGTACTGGTATCAAGAATGCCTAATCAAAACTGCGTTTTTTTTTTTAATTTTTTATTATTATTATTTCTGGGGCATTTTAATGCCTAAAAAGAGTTGGAATTCATAAATGAAAAACAGAAGAAACACTGTATGCATTTAATTCTTATGTTTTCTGTACAAATTAGGAGTCTTTTCATACTAAAGTGATGCTGCTCCACAAATTTGAAATTGTTTATCTCCCAGTAAAATCTAGATTTTTTTTTTTTTTTTTTTTTTTTTTTGAGCATTACACTAACTCCTGACTTTGTCACTGTAATCAACCATTTTCAACAGCACATAGACACTTAGGCTAAATTTTAATTATTATCTGTTGGTATTAAGAGAGTGAGAAGAGAGATTTTAAACAGAACCCTGTGAGCTTACCAATTTTTGGTCGAATACAGATTTTATTTTACTTCATAGTCTTAATAATGATATGATAAAGCTAATTACAAATTTAATTTTAATTTCATTCCTGAAAATCATGCAATTTTCATTCTCTCTGTCTTTGAAATTTTCTTACCCAGTCACAGGAAGTTTTAATGAAATCCAATACAATCCACAATTTCACAAAAACATTAATACAAATGTATCAAAAACTGCTTTCATATATATTATTTATGATACAGTCATATTCTAATAAGAGGATGGGAAAACAGATGAAAGAAGAAATACAAAAGCAAAGCTTGGAATAAAATCAAAACTATCAGAAAATGGCATATATATTTTAATGGTGTTCGGGCATTTTATTTAGATAGCAATCAGACCAAAGATAATAAAAAAGTAGTTCCCTAACATTTCATTAAAAGAATTTTTTTTTCCCTTGAAAGATTGAAATTAATGTTTGCCAGAAGTAACAGCCATTCCATACATATAAAAAAATATTTCAAGGTTTTTAAATACATAAACAGTATCAAGAAGAGCAAATTTAGAGACTATGGGTGCAAATAATATATTTTATTGATGATTAATATGAATTTATATTAACGATTAGTCTTATTTAGATACTGAAGGAAAATATTTAAATAGCACCTAATATTAAACATAAAGATCAATACAGTTAACAATACAATTTTCTATAATTTTTTTTTTTAAATTCATATCGTCATTTTATTTCTATATCAAACGACATTATAGCTTAAAAGATTACATTGAAGATTTATATAAAAAAATATTTTGACAAATTTTCCTATCCATTAACACCCTTGAGACCCCAATCCTTTACTAAAAGAAAAGTTTCTGGATCAACTCATACAAATAATTCACTAAAACCAAGATAATATATAGTCAATTTTCAAGAACAGGCATTTATATTAAAATAATACAGTAACGAATTTCTTGTAATGCATTCTATCTGAATTTCATGCTAAACATAAATCAGTACAAAAGACTAATTGTTTCTACTTCAGGAATAAAATTACAATCAGAGGATCATCCTTATAAACCACTCAAGACATGCGAGACTACAAAAACTATGAAAATCTTGACTTTCATAACCATATAACAAATCTTTTGAAAATGCATTCAGAAATTTCTCAATCAATTTGTTTTACGAATTTGCTAAAAGTGCATAAATAAAAACCATTTAAGTCAGGCCTCTAATTTGAATAGCATTTTGCCCCAAAAGGTAGATCCACTTAAATAAAGGTTTTAATGTTATTCAAAATATTAAATGTCTATTAACTGAAATTGACACTTGCATTTCCCTTAATTTTAGATTTAATTCACACTTTCCTTCAAAAAAAAAAAAAAAACTTTAGGAAAATGTAACAAATATTGTTGAAATATCGTTTTATATTCTCAGTATTGCTCTTAAATTAAATCTAAAGCTAGAAAGTAATTTTTAAATCCTATATATAATTCTCAAAAAACAAAAATAGCTATACTGTTTTCTTTAATATAAACAATATTGTGTTACATTACATATTCACAATGCACAGTTCAAGGAAATCATCTTTAAAAACTGGATTAATTAAAGTTCTAAAAAAAAAAGTTAGCAGAGAAAAAGTAAACAAATGCTGTCTTGAAGTACAAAATATTTTATAATTCCTCTTAATATCAATTGTGAACTAAGTAATTTATTCTCCATTAAAATTGTAAATCACAAAGAAAAATAATAATAAAATTTTTAAAAAAAGAACAAATGGTGCATTCAGAAGATGTATATTTAAATGGATATCCTTCAGTAAAAGAGCAAACTTATTAGAAAACAATAATTCAAGGTTTTCTAACAACAAAAACACAGCACATATGAAAATGAAAATAGAAAGTCTTCTTTAACTGGTGATTAAAAGTAGCATAGAGGATATCAATTAAAGATTTTAATAATGATTGTTTTAAAAGATTGAAAAAAATACTGGGATTTCATAAGATTACTAAAACTTCTGTGTGAAGGATATTTCCATTTTTTAAAACTTATAAATGAATTATACTTATGTACAGTAACTAAATATGACTTACTTTAGACTTTAATTAATTAAAATATTTTATTTTATATTTAAAAGCATTATAAAGTAAAGCCATACACCAAATCAAACAATATGAAATAAATCTCATAAGCTGTCTATTACGAAGAAGATATTTGGATATTTTTTTGCAAACACACACAGATATAACAGCTTGGAATTCTGCTTAATTTGCATTTCCTACTTTTTTTATCCCTCCGAAAGTTGAAACGAACTTCAAAGTAAGAAGCTGAAATTTGTAGAATTAATAATACACAAGTGACTTTAAGATACTATAGCTTTCTCTTTAAAAATTACAAGATATGTATATAAAGGCATTATTAATTTGATCAAACAAATTTGCTAATTTATCATTCAATTAAAGTAAAAATTAATTAAATCTTAATTTTTTTCATAATATTTTTGGGGGTGGAAACCTTTTTTAGAATTTAAAAAATGAATAAGTTATCAATTATTCAACACTTTTGGATATGTGTATGCTGAAATTTCAAGAAAGTAAATGGAAAGCAAATCTTCCTACATGTCTGGAGGCCATTTATAAATATAGTGGTGATTATACTACTGACTTCTCTTTTTGGTACAACTATTTATTCTCATGTATTTATATTAATGAAAATCAATAAATGGCATTTCAAAAATAATTCGCCAAGAATGAGTTATCAACTTTCCCAGCAAAATTTAAGATTGCTTGTGTGTTCTCATAACAAATCTTGTAACTTAGAAATCCTGATTTATTTTCTCTTTTAATATTAGAATATTTTCAGATTTTCAATATATTTTTTACCTGGCTTGTCATGAACTGCAAGGTGGCATAAAATTAACAGTGATTAAAGTAAAGACATTTTAGTTTTAAAAATTTAAGATTAATTGAAGTATATTGCAAAAGTATTAACACATTAAGAATAAGATAAGCTGTTTTAAAGTACAATTTTATTACCTCCATTGCAAGAAGTTATTTCCACCTCCAAAGATTTATGGATGCAATTGATAAAAGAATTAGAAAGCTGTTTATACTTCTAATCTAACAAGATCTAACTTTCATAGTAACAATACAATAATGTAATAGTTCTTTGCAATGAGAAAGGGTGGAGATAAGCAGTTCACTCTCTCCCTTTATGAGTCTATTCATCAAATTAGCTAGTGAGAAAAGTCTTGAAGATTTCTAAATATCCTAATAATAAGATTATAAAATGAGGGACCCAATTCGATTTTGAATTTAACATATATTTGGCAAACCATTATGTAACATGTATTAACAAAAAATTAACAGCTAGATTACAGTTGCGAATAAAAGAATGCCAAAATTATATTCATATTAATCAGACTTGCAGGATATAAATATTTCACATCAGAAACATGGAGGAGCAATTTACAGTGTATTTAAAAAATAAGAGGGAGGGGGGGGGATTCTGTTGATTAGCTCAAAGGTGAAAGATTAAAGTTAGCAAATTGCTTGTAAGCGTTATGTAAAAACAATGACATATAGCAGTATTTTGAGTAAATTAGTTTAGTCAGATTTCTGACATGAACTCAATTTTAAGCTACATTCAAATGATGATGATGATACCTGAACTGACACCTTCACAGCCACATCAACAGGAGATTTGACTCTCAACAGATAATGCCCCATGACTGTATACACCAAATCATTAATGGAATTGAGTATCTAACCTATTATTCTCCAGTTTTGAAGCTGAGACTTTACCATAAAGCCAGCTCAGATGAATTAATTACAATAAAATTGAAATGTATATTTTGAAGCTCATGTAAAAAAAGGGTTATTAACTCATAACTTTTAAGGTGTGAAAATACTGAAACATTTTAATTCAAAAATTGCTCATTATTATGAAGCAATAATTCACACGATGCGAATAATCTTTAATGGCAAAAGAGTTATAAAAATTGATAATTTCAAACCACCCATGATTTCCTACCCTTTTGAACTGGATTACCCTTTTACAAACTCACCTGAGTGTTTCGCCCTCTCCACAAATATTCATCATCCAATCAAAGCCGATCAAAAACTACAGTTATCTTGTAAAAGTAAAGGTAAAGTGACCACAAATTATAATTTTAATATTTTACAGGAGAGTCCTAAGAAATCCTAGAGTGCAATGATCTTTTTCACAGCATTTATTTACAGCTATGATATGTTACCCAACTGAAAATATGTCAAAATAATACAAAGATGATTAAAACAAAATCAACAAACCTACACTAGTTTTATTCTACACAAATGCTTCGAGCAAAGATACTTCCCAGAAAGATGGGGAGGGGGGGGGGGAATCAAGTGGCTATGCTTAGCAAGAAAAACAAAGAGGATAATGAGCCTGCATCTATTCTGCCCAATTATGCTTGCTAGATATGAAGAAATTCAAATTAATATTGACTTTGTTAAGATTTTAAACATTCTTTAATAATGTGTAACGAATTTTCTCAAAACATTCTGGGTACTAGTATGAATCACAAGATTTCAAACATCTAGCTTAAGAGAAATACAGATTCATGGCTGTAGTACTTAAATACTGTTAGTTCTTCAAAATTTAATAACTTCTTTATCTAAATTTTTACTCTGCTATAACTCACGAACTTTTGGGGAGAGGTACACACTTCGATTATTTGAATTTTTTACGACAATTTGAAAAATTTATAATTTTAGAAATGACATGGAAAATTTATTTTTCTCAATCTGAATTACTTCAAAGGAAAATAAATAAGTTTTTCATATAAAAATAATAAAGTTGTTCCATTTAACATCAATTTCTTTATTTAATTGAAATTAAACTTAGCAAAAATAAATTTACTGAGAAAAATAGGAAAATGGCCAAATGACTTTTGCTTACCATATTACCCCCCTCCCCCCCAACACACACACAAGCATTCCACGGAAATTTTTTAACCTTGAAGGTGAAAATTAAAAGTAAAAAAATATTTTTTAAAGAATTAAATAAGAACAGATAATACTAATAATCACATGATTTCTATTTTTCCCAAATTAACTCATATTTTCACAATTTTAGTTTGAAATAAGATAGGCCATATTGACTTCAGATACTTTATATTACCTGGCAACATCAAAACAATGATGTAAGATAAATAACAGCCTGGGAACCTTACTGGATCAAAATTAGGTTTCCAAGATCTAAATTCATTAACCTTACAAAAAAAGCAATATCACTAATATCAGAACTTTAAAAAAAATCAATTTTATAATATAAAACAGATTTCATAAACTTACAAAATATCCAAATTTCCAGTAACAAATCGCAATAATCTGGCAAAAATATCTGCAAGTGTAACACTCTCCTCTTCAACTAGAGCTTCTTCTAAATCCTAAAAAATGAATTAAGAGTCAATAAAATACAGAAGGTATAGAGAAAAGTTTAAAATATTGTTTAAAAATCACTTGAATAAGATAAAGTCACATTGGGACAAAAAAAAATATTAATGAAAAACAAACTGTAAACAAGGTAAAATCATTAACCGTCGCCGTGAAATTCTGCAGTGCATAATTAAAGGAACAAACTAACTTTATTACTCGCATTACAGGAGAGAGGAGGGAACTAAATTTAGCACTCAAACATCTAATTTATTGAACTTGAATATATTCAAAAGAAGAATCTTCATTTCAGTGCATGATTTTAATACAACAAAAGAAAAATAAATCAATAATAATAATTCTGCAACGGAAATATTTTCATATTTCACGATTCAATCAAAACACGCAATAAGAATTTCACAGATTTATATCAAATGAATCGTGTATTTCGCATAACATTATGAATCCAGCTTTATTCAAATGTGCACAACTTAACATTATAAATAAAATGAAAATATATACTATTTTTTTTAAATACGCCTTTGACTATATGGTTTGAAAAGTAAAAAAGGAAGACTCATTTATGATAGATGGGAATCAAGTGACATCATCTATATTATAAGAAAATGGTTTCGTGTTGCTAAACTATCAAGTAATATGCAGTCTGAGAGCTAGATACTTTAAAATCAAAGGGAATAATCCCATCTGTTTTGTCCTGTAAAACAAATGGTGAAAAATAAGAACGATTTTTTTAATGCTCTTGTGAAGCAAACAATTTTCATAAGATAGATATACTAGCACGCTTTCTGTTTTCCTCGCACACACCCTCTTTGATTCGCCACTAGTTATATGGTTTATTAAGTTTCTGGTATATGAATTATATTTCCTCCATAGATAACAAGAGTCAAATGCACTTATCCATTATGAAATTGCAATTGATGCATTTAATTTTCAAGAACTGAAAATTTTGTTCTTTACAAAATCATAAGATATTTTTTTAATGAAAATCCCTCTTGTAAAACAAATGTCTCTTCAATTATCAAAGTTTTCAGGTCCAAGGTATTCAAATCGATACTTTGTATTACAATAGTGAACGGAGAAAAAAAAAATAATTTTAATTGCAATTAATTTTTAAGATGATTTTATCTTTTGAAGTTTATTATTGTTACAATTTTAATATTATTGCTAACTTAAGCTGAATGCCTTCTGAACTCTCTAAAAAGGAAAATTTTAGAGAATCCATAATTTAAAATAATCAAAATAGATTTGGAATAAAAACTCCACATACAGACTAAGCTGACAGAAATACTGATTATAATATAAAAAATGAAATAGGTGAATAGAAATAGGTTAGGACCATACAAAAAAAAATGTATTATTTATATGAAGAACTGAAATTTGAAAAGTTTGATTTTAAGTATAACATCAAATTAATTGAAAAAGCAAAAAAAGTACTCGCTTATCTTTACTATGTGATCATCATAATCTTTATTACAAATCCGCTGTTCAAACCCAATAAAACTTGAAATTTTATTAAAAAATGACCCAGTAAGATGTAAACTAAATGACTATAAGAGCAAAGGCAGTTTCGGCAGAAAGAAAAAAAAATCAATTTCTATATTCTCAAGAAGTGGAACTTATGACTTTATGCGATGCCCATAATTTGTCATAATTTTTAGCTCCCATAATTTTGAACCGTAGAAATTAACTTGAAAATAGTATAAATCCATGTAAAGACAAGTGTCTTAATAATCTAAAATAAAATAAATAGGACTCGCTTTCAGTATTAAATCAGGAAGTGGAATGGGCACACACACACACAAAAGCAATTTAAAATCACTCCCTTTTTTTGAGAAGAAAAAGAAAATTTTCTTTCAAGTAACTATATTAACATAAAATGTCATTAACAGTTACTTAAAAACTTAGCGCGAGCGCAAATTCAGTTAATCTCCAAAAATTATAAGTTCAGTGTGTTTTCATTTCCATACAAATTACCCATTCCTACAGCACAATTTACGTAAATCTTTTACTCGCTTATTTTACATGTTAGCACGAGAAAAGATTTGTCAGATAGCGAGGATTAGCAATAATCCGGATTATTAATACACAATACTCTAAAGCGAACACCAGGTGGAAAAAGAAAAGTATTAGAAACTACAAAGATTACGAAAGCGTAGATTGATTCCAGGGATACAATGAGTTTCTGAAATGCCCCCGACTAAGAAGCGGGTAGGCACGCAGACTTAACAAGCTGCATACCTAGGCCGATATACCTGCCTCCCCTAAGGGCAGCAGTCAATCCGCACATGATTCTCGGACGACCTCTCACCTCTGCTGTCCTTGAGCTTGCGAACGAAGGTGAAGACGCTGCCCTCCCTTATATGGAGGGCCCATTTAATTCTTTCCGCGGTCCACAGACAATGGTCGCTAGACACTGTCTCCATTCAAAAGAAACAAACCAGAGAAAAGCGTCGATTTCTCGAAAACGATGTCTCACCTCAACCACACAAGGAGTGGAAACCATTGTTAAGACGCTTTTGGCAATTAGAGGACATCACGCAACAATGGAAAGAAACCAATGGATTTTTTGGAGGGGAGGGGGACAGTTTTCCTTCATAGAGAATTGTCATCTGAAAACTCATATGCTCCATTGCAAACGTCGAATTTTGAGAAGAAATTAACAATGCATAGCTTTACAAAAGAATTAAACTAAAATGACCTAAAACATTTCAGTTTCAAAGCTGGAAGTTGGGAAGAAATGGGGAAAAATTCTAGAAAATCTAAATTTATTCAAAATGCATAATAAATCCGTTTAACCACGGAACAATAATTAGCTTTGGATATTTCAAAATGCCAATTTTCATATATAGACGAACTGAAGCAGAAATTCAGTACACCGCATAGAAAAATGTACTCAAAAACTGTCCATTGGCTTAGTAATTAGAAAAATTAATATAAAGGATTTGAAAAAATACAACTGGCGTGAATGCAGAATGATGCGTCATTTGGAATATATGAAATCAAGTTTAAGATCTTTTAACAAAGCATATATCAATTTTTAAAAAAAATTAAGCCAGCTGTAATATTTATAGGAACAACAAAAGATAGTCATCAGTAATTGTCATTTTCTACATCGGTACATCAGCAAATGAATAAATAATGACATTCAACGGTAGACAATTTTTCCGTTAAAAAATTATTAGTCTCATGGCTGAAACAATTTTCGGTATCTTATTCCTAAACGAAAGAAAGAAAGAAAATGTGTCGCTGAGTAATCAATTTTTTTAAGTAAATATTTTTAAAATTAAAACCGAAAAAAAAATTCTGAGAACTATAAAAAAAGGCTAGGTTGTTTCGAATAAAAAAAATAACTGGGTAAACTAAGTTAGCTAATTTCCAGTTTAAAATAACCAAGATTTGTAAATTTTTGTAACATAAGGTTTTGGAATAAAACTAAACAAACACAATAGATCGAATGGTTGCGAGTAAGGAATGCGCCGTCACATCAAACAAAAAAGAAAAAAAAAAAAAGAGGGGAAAAAAAAGCCGAACAGTCGGTTTCAGAAGAGACTGACCCTGTTGAACAAAATCTTGACAACGAAGGAAACCACGTGGTATGTCTGAGTCGACAGACATACTCAGAACGATTTCATTTAACAAATGAGTTAGAGAAGAACAGCGTTTTTTTTTTTTATCTTCAGTGCTTTGTAAAACCATGCATGTAATTTCCATCTAATTACGAAAAAGATAGGATCAACAACTGCAAAAACAAGTAATTAATTTGAATTTCAGAAAGTATGCGATTAAATAAATCATCTGATGAAAATGACAAATTAAGAGTGGATTACTTGAATATCAAAACTGTAAGTAATAGAAATCTAAATAATTCTGATTGAGAAGTGGTAACAATAAATTTTTAAAGCTTTACCAACGTTAATTCATAGTATATACACACGGTTTAGATATTTTTTCATATTCCCAAATTCCAAAGAGCAATTTCTAAGACAATTAAATGATCTAATGATTTCGCTACGAGCCTAATCTCACGCCCTTTTTGAAATGAAGAAACAAAAAGATGAAACAGTTTAAATATTTAACTCTTAATTTAAACAATTTAAATTTTACTTTATTAGATTTACCATCTGCTTTGTTAGCCTATTAATTCAATTGAAGTACATCCACGGAAGAATTCTACTAATACAAAATACTCTGAAAGTGTTCAGCAGAGTGCAAACAATAAAAATATCCGAAGCAAAAATTGATAATAAATAATTTACTTAATTCTAAAATGCACTGGAAGTGTAGGGACATTTAAAAAGCTTTTGGTACTTTTGAATACTTACTAATTAAATCCAAAATGAGAAAAAAAATGCTCTCAAATGTCTAACATATATAAAAGAAGAAGTGTGTTGCATTATCACTTAAACGCTTGAAAACCTTCTGAATGCCATATTCTAATGATAATAAAATAAATAAATTGAGATAAATCTCAACATTAAATATTTCGAATAAAATTTTCTTTCAGGGGACAAAGGGAACGGCACTTACATAGGACACAAATAACCTCAATGTGATTCGAAAATTTTGCAATGACAAGTCCTTTTCAGGACACGAATAGGATAAAATGCATGCACAGCAGCATCATACGATGTCCTATGTATGCAAGAAGATTGCGAAAAGTTAGTTCTGTTGTTATGGAGGATCAAACACACAGATGTTCAAGAAGTTTTCCAAATATGACGTCAATGAAATAATTCTCAAAATATCTGCGTCATTTCAGACACATTTTAATGACAGAGAAATATGAAAAGAATTCATTTGTAAGGATTTGGTTTTTGTCTGACCTTTTTTTTGGATTACAACAGAAAGAAGACCATAATAGAAAATCACAAGAATTCATTAAAAAAATCATCTCAAGGGCAAAAGGGTATTAAATTGAAAGCACTTTTTTACCAACCTTCACAAACTGTTTCAACATATCTAAAGAAAAACGTAGTTATTTCGAAAGAATATAATTCATCTTTTATACCATTGCTTGGTTTTACTATCACTCCGAATTTGAAAATTCCAACAAATTAAAAATATACGATAAATTCGAAAAATCTTCACTTCGGTTTTAACGACACAATTAGTATGTCTTGAGAAGATAAAGAAAAAAAAACTAGTAAATACTACTAGTAAAAGTAATACGGCTCCTACAGCATCAATATTAGACAAATAATGATTTATTGAATTTCTGTCTTAACTATATTTAAATTTCAGACGTTTTTACTGACAATCCTTCTGCAGTGTCAAAAATATTTTATGACCCCAGTATCCATAAAAAGAAAAATTAAAATACAAGAAAATTAAAATAAAACAAAAGCATTAAAAAAATATTTTTTGAAAATTTTTAATGAAATGCTTAAAAAAAAGATAGCTTTCTGAATTATTTTTGTTTAATGAGAGGAGAATTGGTCATTTCAAGACCGTAAATTGATATACGTAACTCCACTTAGGGCAGAGACCTTACAATTTAAGGTCTGGTCAAACGAATCATATTCACTAAATTCCTTTAAATCGATACCAGAAATCTTGGAGATCTTTTCAACATTAATTCATCCAAGAGTATGATCAAACGCATAAATAAATATTTTGGAGGGAAAAAGAAACCATTTGTCTTTTATTCCACAGCAACCCCAAAACCTATCAACGTTGTCATTTCCCATTAAACTATTAAGGTATTACAAACATTTAACTAATTTTCTACAAAATCTTAACTATAACAAACTACTAAGAAGCCAAACAAACACCTGGCAAGGAGAATAAAAGGGGAAGTGGAAGAGAACGGAAAAAGGAGAGAGAGGAAGAAGTCTTGAAGGCCAACATTTTGGGTGGGAAAAGGGGCGTTAAATTTCCCGCCCTACTATCTTTTCCAATGGAAAAACCAACTCCCCCCCCCTTCCCACAAGAGTCAGGGAGTGGGTTATTACAAAAACATTAAGACTTCATGTCGGGACAAACATTTTAATATCAGCGGAACCGATACGCTGAAACAATAAATTTTAAGGAAAATAAAAATAGGCACACATTAAAACGCGAAATAAACACCCACACGCAAAAAAAAAGGGGAGAAAGAAAAGAAAAGAACCAGCGGTATTTCGTTAGGTACAAAGATGGCTTATAGTCCTATAATTAGAAATGAATATAAGGATTGTGAAGCGCAGCGCCTTAACTTATGAATTCCGAGAAACCATTTCGATGAATTCACGGAATTTCCAGGCTCAAATATCAAACAGAGGGGTATTTACTAGTAAATGAAAAATGCATCGGCATAATTGCTTTTAAATTAAGGCATCAAGGTTTAGTACCTAACAAAAGGGTTTTTTTTTATTTAAAATTATTTATTCGACCGAAATACTACTTTTAAGTCTAAGAATACAATGGTAAATAATAATATACAATGGCGTTAACACTTTTAGTTTACAAAATCACACAGTTTAAATTATAGTTATTTGCGTGCCTGAAATTCAAATTTTCAAGTAAAAAGTTAGGCTTATTCTAATTAAGCAAGACAAAGGGAGCCATTACTAAAAATTAGCATTCGGAGAAGTTAGTCGGCTTTGGGTTTTCTTACCTGTATTAAGCACTAGACCGTAAAGGCGTCCAAAAATATCCACATTAGATATTTTTACCACTAAATTATAGTGTTTAACTCCCATTATTTGAAATTCACAGTCTCTTGGTAGTTTTTAGATCAGTATAACAGTCCACAATAAAAATATTTACACAATATGTTTCAGTGAGCAGAAAAGAAATCACAAGGGAAAATCTGAATAGCTCCAAAATTTTTTTTTGTACTCTTACTTATATATATATATATATATATATATATATATATATATATATATATATATATATATATATAAATCCGCACTGGATCTCAACAATAAATTAAAAAGCACACTTCACAAATCAACTTCCACAATATTTTAAATCATTTTTATACTAGATACTTAAAATAAACAATAAATTATTTGGAATTCAATTTCTCCCTTGGTTGCCTTTAGACGGGCATAATGGGAATCAGTTGTCGAGACTAAAGATGATTCATTCATGCTCATAGATATTTTTCTTTTACAGAAATGAAATGGAAATTTGAAATATTCTTCCATTTCTACCTGAAGTTATCAATAGAATTCCGAACAAAAATGCTCTAACAAATTAAGTGCCATATATTCCTATGTTATGGTCAATTAACGTATTAAACTACAACATGAAATACTACATGCATAATAAATTAGTTGAGTTTTGGATAGCATTTGCAAATACAAATACAGCTTGAAATGTAAGATCGAAAAAAGGATTTAAAAAAAATCATTTTCACATTCATAAAATTGAAAAATTAAAATACTAGAACAGACGCATTATAAGATAACAGTGTTTAGAACAGTGTCAAGTAAAAACCTGTTATTTTTCTAAATATCGTGAAAAGGTATGTGAAAATTATTTGACTTACAGATATGGAGTTAAGAATCTCCTTCGGAAATAAGAGGGGTAGTGTTCTGTAAAATTAAATCACGTTGTAATAACAAATGAACCTGAATGAATAACAGCATTAATGGACATTTTAAAAAATACTTATCTGTACTGAGATGCTTCAGAAATTTTATATCAGTACCGGAAAGAATTCAAACAAAGTCTTCAAAATAAAAACAATATTATTTCCGAGAGACAAAGCATTCCCGAATGAAACTTTACCCAAAAGTGTTCCATCCTCGATATATGTTTATTAAAAAAAATGTTGATGAAGATATATTTATGAAAAATATTTAAACCCTCACCGAGTTTGTGACGCCATATGTCAACATAGGAGTAATAATATTTTCTATGGATTTCCCCTTTTAACTTGGAAAGGGTTTGATAGCAACCTGATCCAGAAAAGAATGAATAATTTTAATTAATTTATTAATTAAGAAAATATTTGCAATAATTTAATTTTTTTAATATAAAGTGTTTCTTACTTGGTTTTGTCAATTTGTACTTTTATTTCCATGTTTTTACTAATAAATAATAATTTGAACCGGAAAAGGTTAAATGATAAAACATATTTACAGGATTGTAGATTTTCGTTCGGAGTAGCTATAATAAAACTGAATCTTTGAGATATAAAACATTTCTGGAATCGTACATCTATTCTCAGATATAATTAGTTGAATAAGAATTAGTCTTGACTAACACAAATAAAAGACATCTGTGTATTAACTAAATAAAACTGCAGACTTAAATGACGCACTTGCATTAGTAATTATGCATCTGATTAATAACCTGACCTCAAAAGATTAAAATTATTATTGAAGCTACTACAAGCTAGATAAATATGGAAACATTCTTTTTTTAAAAAAAAAAGACAGCTTCACGCTTATTTGGTCCAAAAATCCCCGCCATAAAAAATGAAGGAAGTGCCATAAAGTTATACATAGAAGGACTACGTTTAAACGGCTAATAAGATTATGTATATAATGTAAGATATTTCATTTAGGCCGGTTTTTTAATAAATGCAAGGCTTAAAATGTTTGATATGAAATAATTTTACGTTTTTGTAAATTAATATGCAGCATCAAAACAATTAATAAAATTTTAAATGATAGCTATCTGGAATATCACAAAAATTCTTTCAATGGGATTAGGGATAGTCTTTTAACTATGAAGGATTTATTAAAAGACTATCCCAACAGGGCATTACAAAATTAATGTGTGGAACAAAGGATAGCATTTTGTTTTTAAATTTCCAGTATTTTTATATTTTTATAGCTATTGAAAGAGAAAGTATCTACAAAAAAGGTCTAACGTCAGATATTATACAACTGGGAAAAACGCTTTTTGTAACTGCTAGGCGTTTCTGTGAGCTGCTTGAATTAGACACGACCCTCGAGCACACACCAAAATAGCCTTCTCGTCTTCAGTTTCTACATTGAGACCCCACTCCGCCCTCGCTCGATCTCAGCAAACACGGAACTCCACGCGTTCCTCAGCAAACGGGTAAAATAGAAATCCTTTCGACAGTTAAACGTTCACCAAGGCAAAAATAAAACCCACGACGACACAGCTTGTTTTCATAAGAGCATGCAGTTTCTGAAAAAGTATAACTAACTCAACTGCTTTTAAACCAAACGAATGAAATTCAACAAAGCAAGGTTTTCTGATTTGTCTAAAATAAATATAATTCATAATAGGAATTGTGTATTGCAAAATAAGAAGCTTGTTTTTCTACATAATTACTTCAAAAGTTCTATCATTTACATAAAAACAAAAAACTATCTTACATGAATAATAATATACAACGTCGCCATAATATAACTTTCCAGTCTGGGGGCATCTGCAACTAAAATAAATGAACGGATTAGAATCGGGAGGGAAAATGCCTGCTAAAAGAAAGTAGTGATGCGTGAGATTCTGGCGTCTTTGGATCGAAAACGCGTCAATAATTCGAATGAACTTATGGGAAATGAATTCTGCAAAATTTTATTGATATTAAAGTGATAAAAAAATGCACATACAGGATGGAACTCGCCGAAAAGGTAATTTTAATAATCAATATTAGGGTCCTCTAGCTCACATGCAACATTGTACAAATATTACATCGGCGACTTTTAGTACTTTCCTCCCCTTTCAAAATTCATCTCCTCCTGCTTTCCAATCTGTACACAAAATTAGGTTTCATTCCATTCATTAGATTTAACTGCAAATGCCACCAAACATGAAAAGTTATTTTATGGCTACAGTATACAGTCACTCAAAAAAGTATTGGGACACTAGGCATGAATAACTATATAGCTATTTATAAAACTATTTATGACATTAAAATAAAAACAAGATGAATAAAAAAATATTTTAACATTTGGTGTACAGTTTGTAAGGAAAATTTTATTGTTATTTTAAAATTAAAATTTGATCTAGTTTTTCAAATACAATTCAAAGGCGAAAGGAATCAAAAAAATATTGGGACACTTTTGAAATGAGAAATTCAACAAATATATAGCATATCAATAGAATGGAATTTACTACCACTTATTAGACTATAATTTTAAACATAAAAATTTCAGCAGGTAAGATTATTTATAGAAAAATGGTGAGAAATTAAGATATATAGAATGATGTGTGAAAACTTGTAATAAGTCATTGGAAAAATGGAAAATCAGTTTACGGTTCAGGACATATCTTAAAATTTAGTAAGTTTACTGTTTTAACATTATTCAAGGTTCAAGAAAACAAGCAAAGATCAGTGTGTCCAAGAGCATTTAATGAATGTGAAAAGAGGTGGATTGTGAAACAAGTAATTTAATTCGAAAACTAGTGCAGTAAAATTGACTCTGCAATGTAAAAGTATGTTCGGAAAATTTGTAAATCCTAAAACTGTTAGAAATGTTTTACGAAAACATAGGCATCATGACAGAGTACCTCAAAAAAAGGCCTACATCAGCACACCAAATGGATAAGCTAGGCTGACATTTGCTAAAATGTATGTAAAGCAAGCAAAAGAATTTTGGAAAAATGTAATTTTTGTTGATGAAAGCTAACATAACATTTTCGGATTGGATGGGGAAAAAAAAAAAATACAGCAATGCATGTCAAAAATTTACGGCCTACTGTTAAATATGGAAGTGGCAATCAAATAGTATGGGGTTATATGTCAGGCATTGGTGTTGGGAATTTAAATTTATTGATGGTACAATGAATAAATATGTCTATCTTGACATTCTCAAGCAAGATTTACAGGAAAGTGCGATCAAGCTAGAAATCTCAAGAATTTGATATTGTACAACGATAATGCCCCGAAACATACTGCTAATATTTACAAGTTATGGGTTCTCTACTACTGTCCTAGCTTTATTAAGACTCTCACACAAAGTTCAAACCATAATCCCAGTGAACATGCGGGATTATTTGCAGCAAAAACTATATGAACATCAAATTTCTAACAATGAGGATTTAAGAAAACATTTGGTCGAAGAATGAGTCACGCTCGATTAAAAAAATTTGATAATTTTGCAAAAAATTGGTCCAATCCATGCCAAATAGAATACGAGAAGTCAAAGCAAGCAAGGCTGGCCCCAAAAAGAAATT
This sequence comes from Argiope aurantia, assembly GCA_026543865.1. Taxonomy (NCBI): domain Eukaryota; kingdom Metazoa; phylum Arthropoda; class Arachnida; order Araneae; family Araneidae; genus Argiope; species Argiope aurantia. Next base: position 1,784,507 of record JAPMOR010102267.1, on the reverse strand, counting down.
AAAAGTTGAGTTTTCATTGTTTTTCTTAATTTATTCGGAAGTGTCCCAATACTTTTTTGAGCACGTTTTCTTGTTTTATTTCTTTAATTTTTAATTATTACTATAATTACATTAATTTGAGAGTTTTGTTTGAATTATTATGATTTGTATATATCAAAATTATATTTACTTCTTTGTTTTGGTTTCATTTGTATATTTAAATAAAATACTATGATAAAAATCTGTGAACTTGTAGTGTGTCCCAATACTTTTTTGACAGACTGTATATGCATTTACATTCTTCGTAAAGAACCGTATGCCATTAATTTCTCAAAAATCTTTTTAAATCTTTCAGGAACTTATCAACAAGTACTATCACCACCTCTTTCTTTCAGTAACTATACATACATCAAGAATTCACTAAGCCATCGACTGCACTAATTAAGATCTCGATTCTCGAATCTAAATATACAGATGTCTACAAAAAAACTAATTAATAGTTTTTCACATACACCATATCTTAAATCACTTCTATGGCCGAATTAATAAGTTTTCGAAACTAAACAACGAATTTCATCTCCAAATTCCAGATATGAAGAATTCTACAAACTGGATAACTGAGCAGACTATCGGCTTAAAATCATGAATAGCGACTACAAACAGAAACTGCTAATTGATTCGAGGCTTCAGTGTGGGTAGAAAACTGGTTTTGTATTCATTTTATCGCCCACGTTTTATGTCGAAGGGTTGATGATTGGACGGCATATCCATGATATTAAAATCAAGAAAGTATGGCGAAAAGATGGAAGAAAATAATACGGTTGCGTACAGATATTCTTATTTAAATATAAAATAGGGCTTTTTACGAAACGGCTGGAAAGTGTTCTTCTAATTTCGGTCACTATCTACTTTTTAAAAATCTTTGATTAATAAGGGTCTCTGGTTTCCACAACAAAGAATATATATATTTTTTTAATTTTACTGTTGAAAAATAAACTTGCAGAGCAAGAGAGGAAGGAATACTGCAGAATTAAACACTGACGAATTCAAATACTTTATCCTACATGGAACATGAGAGAAATTCATTCATATTTATTTAAGTATAAAACAAAGTTTAATGAACTATTTGGACTTTGCTTGGTTTACAGAAAAAATTTCATCCATAGTAAAAATAGTTCTAAATAGTAATGCGCGATTTCGCTCTTTTTTTTAATGCTTTTTCCGTGAAATCTATTATACTTGAAATTTGATTTTTCCAATAGTATAAGAACAATTTTGAACCGTTCAATACAAAAACTATTCAATACAATTGTACAAAGCAGTTCTCGTATTTCTAGAAACCAATTCACAAATCTGGATGCATGCAAACTGACACAAAACTTCATTAATATGAAGATTCAAAGCGATGCACTCATGATAACATGCTAAAAATTATTTCAAAAGACCATGATGTTAAAGATATAAGAAAAGGTTTAAGTATATTATAATACCTAAAATATTTTCACGATTCAAAAAGCTTTTTTAGGACAAAACATTAATAATACATCGTAGATGGGAGGATGCCAGTCTACATTCGATTTAACAATAGAAAATATAATTGTTTTTTTAATAATTACTAGAAAGTTTATAATGAAAAAATCATATTTTAATGCATTATACCTTGATAATATTCTAAATCTGTACTGCATACAGATAGGCCAAAAAATCACAATAAATAATAATAAACAATTCCGTTATTGCAATTTTTTAAAAATAAAAATATAGCCAAAATTTTGAAAAAATTAGAAATGAAGACTGCAAAGAGTCATGACATTTTGCAGATAGTTATATGTATTATATAAATTATATTGATCACAAGATATGCAATACACATAAGAAAAATTAAAATGAAATGATTGCCGAAATCTCACAAACAGACACGAGTTCAAAATAAGTTACTTTATTCACGTTATTTCAATTGGAAGGAGAAACCATGGATAATTGGGGAGAAACAGAAATTAAAGCAGAAAAAAAGATTTCACAATAACAAAGGTACGTTTACAACATTCCTTAAAATGTATTGTCACGTACCTTTCCTTTCTTTTTTTCAGGCTCTTTAAAACTAATCACAACCAATTTTCACTTAACTTTCTCTTTCATTTTACTTAAGTACAATTTTATCACGTAACCTAGCTTTTAACAACTGACTGATAATACAAACTCATCTGCAAAACACAGAAGGCGCCGGAGTGACATTTTTTTTCAATGGATAATACGTTATCAGCTTGGAATAGGTTAATTACACCATATAACGACCTAGAAATGAAACCTTTTAAATACTAGTAGCCATTAACTTATCTGTTTTAGATTCCTCCCAAATATTTAAAATGTGACTTTGCACTTGAGATAAATTCCGAAACTATCTTCACGTTTTCTGTAGTGAACAAATTACATAAGTTCAAAGAACTTGCTACATTATGACACGGAAATGGAAATCGTTTAATTTCTTATCGAAGTCACATTGAGATAGTGGTAGGAAAAACGATGTCTTAGTTTAAAGTCATTCAAATTCTTGGCATTCGTTTAATTTCTTATCGAAGTCACATTGAGATAGTGGTAGGAAAAACGATGTCTTAGTTTAAAGTCATTCGAATTCTTGGCATTCGAATAAATTCTTAAAAAACTTAGCTAAATATCATAATTTTAATACAAAATAAAAGTAAGAAAAAATTGTATTATATAAAAAAAGATCAATGAAAGGGAAACAATTGAAAAAAATGAACTAACTGCTGTAAGTTCACTAAGGAGCAATTAAATTCTGGCTCCCTATAATAAGATTTGTCAATCAATATGAATAATTTGAAAGCGTCGCAAATTATTTTTTTTAGTATATTTCATTTTTATATTTCAGAGTAGCCCTTTTTCACTTTTTCTTACAGCTACACGACAACAGTTATTTATTCCAATTTATCATGCAATAGTTATTCCCATATCATGGTTAATCTTAACAGTTATAGAAAGTAAAACACGATAAATAAATATTATTCGCAATTTATTCCATTGTTAAAGCCTCATCATGTAAATAATAAGACTGACCTTAAAAAAAAAAGTAATAAATATTCCTTTCAATAAAAAAAATGCGAAAGTGTCTATCAACCCATTTCTTAGACATAACTTAGACATTAGATTTTGTATAGCTACTATTTTAAAATATTTTCTTCTTAACCGCTTAACTGTTTTGCCCGCGTGCCATACGTGCATCGATTTATCGAATTTTGATAGTTGTAAGCAAAAAATAAAGCATTCTTAACGACTATAATTCAAAATTAAAATTACTTCGAATACATAGATAAGTCAAGTATTCAATGGATTTCCATTTGAATTAAGAAAATATTCCCAAAATAAAAGGTGCCATCTTATTAGATAGTAAAGAAAATAAAATAGTTAAGTGGTTAATAAAATCGGTTCGAACCATAGTCATTTCCAGTTTCTAAATTAATTTGTCTCTAAATCAGCGGAAGTGGTCTTTCTGGAATTTTCTTGTGCACTCTCTAATAAATGCATTTGTGTATTATTAACCTTACGCCATTGCGAACAATAGCTATGAAGGAGTCTATTAGAGAGCGATCTCATGCAAGATTTGGGGGGATGCACTAGAACACAAGTACCAGAAAACCGAATGTGAATTTTGGACGAATTTCTTCCGACCAATTAAAACCAAATACAACCAAGAGAGCTACAACTGCAGTCGCAGAATCATACACTAAATTTCATATAGACGATCACAACCCCTTTCCGAAAGACGATCACAACCCCTTGATGGATTTAGTTTCAAATTTAATACTTATCTGTACTTTCTGTACTTATTGTGTATTAAATTTTATCCATCTCGCTCTCTGGTTTTGGAATTAGAGTGGTAATATATATGCGAACAATAGGGCCAAATAAGAATTCCTCGGGATGGATTTTGTTAAACCATTTGAGCTGGAAAGACGTATCACATATGTCGAAATCATTCTGTAATCAAATGTTGTATACGTCAGTAGGCAATTACTACAAAAGTAAAAATTATGTTAGCGACCCGTCGACTGAGATTGTTTGCCGGACTACAGTTCTAGGCCGAAAATTAATACATTGAGAAGATATAAATCATTTTTCGACTTCAATAAGTTTGTGAGCTATTGTGTGAACTGGACTCGCTGCGAGTTACAATGGACTATTCTGGAATGTGCATCTGTGAATCTTTTGCAAGTGCAAGTGGTTACAATTTAATAGAAATCTACATATATTAGAGATCATATATCATGCTTCATCCGTCTAGCTCAAGACGTACTAAAATCAAGGGTTTTTTTTTTTTTTTTTTAAATGAAGGAGGACAGAAACGAGGAAATTCGTCAAAATCTAGCGTTCGAATTTTTTAATAATTACAATAATTTCTCTTTGCCTACTTCGTATACGAGAAAGTAAAAAGCAAAATATTTGTAAAGATATATTTAATATAAAATGACAGAAACTGACAATTCAGATGAAAGGGGGGAGGGAATATGATAATTTAAGGATCACCAAACAGACTCCAATCACTCAATAAATTTCTGAGTATAAAAGTTATTATAAAAGTTATTTTCATTTCTGGCTTGATTAAAGTACAAAGTTTTAAAAAAATCGTTGGCTTATTAATCCATAATAACTAGATTTGAACCAGGTTGCACTATTTCGATTCCCGAACGCCTCTTAAACCTGCATGAATTTGAGAATATTAAATAAACGTTAGTCGAAACAACATTCTTCTCAGAATAACGAGTCTTGTTTTTACTGATGAGAAAACGTGCATGCGTTAAACAGATGAAAAAGTGAATTCATGGTATGAGATGAATAGCAGCTCTGACTCGGGGGCTCATTCATCACACAGTGACAAGTCGTGATTTCATGGAAGTGCACATAAAATGAACTTAAAAGAAAAGGGGTACACGCAAACAGTGAGAGAATGATGATGAAATATCCATAATTTTCAGTATAGTTTTCCTTTCTTCCCATAATTTTGATATCAAATATAAATCTTGCCAGATTATATCTAACACTTGTTTTTTAAATAACAAATTAAATTAATTATAATAAGCATATAATTGAGCATTTAGATGGTGTTTTCACACGGCTGCAATTCACTTGGTTTGAAATCAAAATTTTATAAGAAAAAATTTCTTTAGAAGGTCTTTTAATTAATTTACTGTGTATTCAAGATTATTTCAAAAGAATGACATAGAAACACAAGTACACATACAAAGGATAAGCATGGTTCGGATTAGTCCGAATGTAATTCAATGTTCCGCTGGAGCATACAACTTTCAACAAATCTCATCAGAACAGAATGAAAACTAAGGTTCAAAGATTTCCATTAACAAAGCTTTTCATGTTCCCAAACTGATTATTTAAATTCATCTTAATACCATTTTTTAAAAATTTTAACATGCTCATTAAAAAAAAAATACTTAGATTTTTTTGCTTGAATCTGTTTTACACAGTTCTCCGAATCACAACCACAAAGGATTTAATCTCAAGTTTTATGCGAGTAGTGCATTTTCTTTTATTCACTTCGAAAAAGCAGAAGTAAAAATAAAGTATCCATTACAGAATATCAAATATACAAACTCGAAGTCTGTTTCAAAATAGAAAACCCAAGATTGTGAAGATAATTCTTTCAAATGCTGATAATGAACACATGGTCAAATTTTTTCGAAATCGTTTTGACCATTTTCATTCCAAAATATATGTTTATTCCCATTTTAAAATAAAAGTCAAGTTCGTAATCGCGTAGCGTATTAAAAAGAGTTACTTCCAAAAAATTTCTTTTATAATAAAGACCACCAATTTCAATACTGTACAAAAATGCATAAGGATAAGATATGTACAGAAAATAGAAAACCTTTATAATGAAAATTTGGCGAAAACATCAAATAAAAATTATACTTTACTCAGAAGATTGCAAAAAGCTGTAACATCTTCAAAATATGTTTAATCTTATTTTTTAATTCTCAAGAGTATCAAAAACAAAAAAGGTACAGACAACATATTACTTCCGCATCATATACCAAAAAGATTTCTTGTTAGAACTGGTAAACAAAGGAAGCGTCGAAAACATGTTATACGGCTTTGTACATAAATAACAAACATGCTATTTTTGAAGTCAATTGTCCCAATTATCTGCTTTTTCCTACACAATTCAGTTTAGACTGTATGGCTCCACTAGGGATTGTTGAAAGGAAGATAATGCCCAGGGTTGTAGGTCGATGCGTTGAAATAAAAAAATTAAGATGAAAACAGCTCTGCTGCTTATTTTGCTAACTCTACACCATACTCGTTCATCTCCTGATTTAATAAATTGTCTTATAATATCCAAATGCCCATTAAATACAAAAAAAAATTGAATTTCATGGGACTAAATTATTGAAGGTCTGTTTCATCAGATCTGACTCAAGAACAAACTGATTCGCACGAATAATAATGTGTGAAGTAGTCGCAAATTAAAATATATGAGCCGTTTATTTTGAAAGTGGGCAAGTCCATTTTTGGGAAAAAAAAAAAAAAAAATGGAGATAATGGCAGTTATAGATAAAACTTGTTATGGTCTTTTTATGAGTAAAAAATTTATAGTAAAAATATATTTAGATTCTAGTATTTTGGAGATGGAAGTTTTAGCTCTTAACAGTGTTGAATATCTGTTTATTTTGAAAGTGGTGCAAGTCCATCTTAGATTACCGTAATATATGTGACCGAATATATTGCGGCAAAATTTAGCTCCGGTTGCTCTATGGTGAAGGAAATGTGGCCGTTTTACATCATGTCTGAAATCTAGGGTGTTTCTATTTATCTATTTTTGATATTGAAAATCGGTGGTTGTACAGTATTTTATAAATAACAAAAAGTATATCTCAATTTTTTGTGTCGATAATAATGTTTACTTCCATCACCAATTATTCAGTCCAGTGACAACGAAATAAACATCATTGATCACAAATTTTTATTGTCAGGACATTCATTTTTACCGAACGATCGTGATTTTGGAGTGGAACTATCTATTAACTATTCAATCCAGAAACCAGTTCCTTGCATATTCACCAGGATTACTATAAAGTAATACAAAATTGTCAAAAACATAATAAATTTTTAGTACATGAAATTAAACATGGAAATTTATTTTCAACCCAACCTCTGTAAAAAGCGGTTTTAAAAAGAAAGAAAAATGCCGATGGAGAAACCGTGAATTGATTAATTATATGCTGGATCAGATTTACAAGGGATGCACCATACAAAATGTTCAACAAAACTTCGATAGAGCGAGATTTTGAATTTAAAATTATCGATTTGTTAACACAACGAGGAAGGTAATTAATTCCAAGTAATTTCAGAAATTTAAAATTATCTTTTATGTAAGAAAAAAAAAGAGATTTATTACATCTCAAAAATACATGATGGATTTATTACCATATATACCTCCCGTTCATCATGAATTTTTTAAAATGTTAAACCTTGAATAAAATTCAAATTGATTATACTTACATATAAACTGAAATATATAATTTCATTGAAATTCCTAATAAAACTGAATGGTTTGTTGTTATGTTATATTTTCTACTAGAATATTCTTGGTTTTGTTTCCCTTTTTATCAAATGAATAAATATTTATAAAAATTTGAATAGTATTTTGTTTTTATTCTTAAAAAAAGGCTGATGCAACTGAAACATTATTTCCCAATTAAATGAATGACTGCAATAATTCTTTAATTTTGAAAGTGAGGCAAATTCATTTAGTTATAATGGAACTCTTATTTTTTTAGTCAGCACTGTAAACACTATTGGAGTATAAACCTACTTTATCAGGTACCACAAAATACAAAAAATATATCTATTAACACTTAACAATATTTTTAAATTTATTGAAACGCAAACCTGAAATGGGGCAAGTCCATTTTTTGTTATTGCGAGATATTTAAATATCTCGCAATAACAAAAAATGGACTTGCCCCATTTTCAAAATGAACGGCTCATATGATGCTGAAAATCAGTCACCCTTTATGTAATATTAAAAATTGTTTTTCTTTTTATTTGTCATCACATGTTTTATAATTATATGCCTGGGCTATTCTTTAAATTAGATATTCAAAAACAAGTTATAAAATCAAAATATCGTTTTAAGCTTTCTTGAAATAATATTTGAAATTAAACATCGATTAGTTAATTTAAGCTGGCTTTTAAATTTGAAATTATAAATCAGAACGAAAGGTCTGGCAAACTGTTGCATAGTAATCAAACTGCACGGTTGCATACTATATTAATCAAAAATATATCTTCAAATGAGGATTCAAAGTTCAGCTTGGCTTTCTAAAATGTGCAAATGCAAACGAATAAAAAACAAATAAGCTCCATTGTTAATTCAAAACGTACTTAATTTTCCAGCGAAAATAAAAATTTCGACTGAGTGCAGAACAAAAATTCTCTTTTTGAAAATTAAAATTAAATTAAAGAAAAATATTTTTTAAAGCAATATCAATCTAGAAACAAATATCATGAGAATCATGTAAGTTTTTGCGATTTTGATAAGATACGATAACCAAGTTCAGCAAACCAAACTTTGCTGTCACGAAACCCTTAATTCAGCTGGTTTCTAAATTAAATGAACAACAACAAAAAAGAAGTTCTATATTCATATCAAAACATATTGAGTTTCCTAGCCTTAATAAAAAATTTGACGGGGGAAAAAAAAACTTTTTGAAAAAAGATCAAGTTAGTTAAAATCACTATCGAACTAAGAGCCCCCAATACATTTTTCACGGTTTTGATGCGATTTGACAACCAACTTTGACTTGTCAGAAATTCTCTTTGTCGGAATAAGACCTCGATTCCGAGTGGCCTCTCGTAATACACGTAAATTGGAGAATAAGATCGACTGCTTGAATTTGGAGGGAGAGGTTCACCCCAGGCAGAAAAGGTTATTCACACTGCCCGAATTCCAACCAGCAGCAGCCACCTTGTCCGGCCTCTAACCCTGGATCCACCAGAGGAGTTGACCTCACCAAGCGATAAAAATCGAACGACTTGCTCACCCAAAAAGAAAACCTCTAAAAGAATCGTATTTAGCAGTGTCCTTGAAGGAGATCAGAAATAGTAAACAATCAAGAATGCCGAAATGAAAAAGAAGAACTAAAAAATTATTCACATATTTGGGCATCTAATTGTCATAGATATCACAGATTAACCAATCCATGATATGCTATGTATATTATTTGAACCGGTCTTTGTGGCCTTAAGATTTAATTAGAAGATATTCTACCAATTAAAAATACTAGAAGTAAAAAAATAAATGAAATGTGATAAACAGATGTTTCTAAAGAGAAACAAATACTTATACAGATATAAAGGGGAAAAAATTAGATTACCATAATAATTTAAGTTACGAACAAATAAATCCTTGTTGCATTGCATTCAATTAACTAAAAAAAAAGCAACATTTTGGAAACTGAGCACATTCGCGATCATCTTAAAAAATTAAAGAATTTTTCTTAAGGTTCTTCAGTAAGATTGTGGTAATAAATGTTCAAGTTTAAAATAATACGCATTGTCAGTACACTAAAAATGTAAAGAACTTGTAGAATAGTGCCCTTTTAGAAGCTTAATAAGATTAATGCAAAGTGAACATCACAATTTTGAATTTTGATCACACAACAATAGCCACAACTGAGTAAAATTTCGAGTAGTAGATTTCAAATAAATATTTAAACAGAAAATATTTAACAAAGGTTGATTAAATATTTAAGTTTTATAATACAGTAAGTTTAATACAAAGCAAACTCTCAAAATAAATGAGATAACAAATAAATTACTAACGAAAAATATATCATGCATATAAAGCAATAAAAAAAAAAAGGATTTTCTTGCATAAGCACCCGGGTTTGTTTTTTTAATGTTATTTGCTACAAGCAAATCTCTCAGCTGTAAAATATCAAATTTCACATTATTAAGTGATTGTAAAATTTATAGATCATAATATTTTATAGAAGGCACATAAAACATTAAAAAAATTTATTATGTACTAAACATCAAGCGTAGATAAAATTGTCGCACCAAGAGAATTGTGCCTAATCTCAAAATCATTGAATATTTAGAATTATTAATATCCCATTACATTTCAAAACAAGAATGGGGTAATGAAAGGAAGAAACCAACTGGAGGGGGGTGGGGAGATTAACAATTAAAATTTCAGCAAGGGAAGATTTAAGAAAATTATATGTACATTTGATAGATTTACAAAAATTAAGTTCTTATATATGAGATACATCTAAAAATAATTTATATAAAACGCATAATGCATCAACAGAAAAAATGTGTGAATGATAACATGGCAATCTCAAACAATTTGACAGATACATTTCTAAGATCTATAGGTATATGAGAACCATATATTGTAAAAAAATTTAATATATATAGAGATTCAGAAAGAATAATATCAAAATGGAAGCAAGGGGTGGGGGGCAACATAAAGTTGATGGTTAAATATCTATTGCCGCCATCCCTTCAATAGAACTTAAAATCTATTATCAAAAAGGCCAACCTGATAACACAATAAAAACATGGGTGCATGTTACGATGAATGAACTGCTGGAATTCTGACAGCGACACAACAAAAATGTAAACTATTTTAAGGATAAATTAAATTTTTTTAATAAAAACAAACTCTTTAAAAATTCATATAAAACAAATCACGATATTAATGTTGTACCAGAGCTAAACAAAACGGCAGATGGTAAAGAAGTAAACCAATCCTCAATAAAATACCAGAACATTTCATCTCATAACCAAGAAAGTCGGAAGAGAGTAGGAAATAATAAATATGAATGTCTCTACATTTAGATATGAAAATATAATCTAAATGAATAACAGCAATTAATCTAATGGCTTAAGGGAATAAAGGAAAGGAATTTCTGAGAACGCCTCATTTTTGTTCAATGGAATATCTACACAAAAATAATTAATCGCGAGAACATATAAATATCGGAAAATAAATGAAAATACGAGTTTTTCGCAAAACTGCTGAGAATGAGTTGAAAGCATTTTCTTAATTTCTATTTTTAAAAGACATTTAATTAACAAACAGTAAAAATAAATAAATATTTAATAGTATGATTGAATAACAGATAAATATTTACTAAAATGATTAGTTTAATATAAGCAACATAAACAGAAAACTCCACAAAATGTGTTTAGATTATTAGAATAAGCAAACTAATTAGATTTACAGGAGGTTACATCAATAAGCTGCCAAAAAAATGCTATAAATATTTCAATATGCACATGTCAATTACGAGTAAATACGAAAGATAATTTTTCAAATTAGTAGCAAAATTAAAAAAAAAAAATCAGCATCATTTTATTTTAATAAAATAATAATTTTAAATCCACCATTGATAATACTATACATATAATCAATAAAAATATTATATGTAAGTATATATTGAAATTCTCTACATCGCTGAAAAACATTCATTTTTATAAATAAAAATACTCCTAAATTCTTGGGCTTGCAATGCAGAAACCTAAAAAGTGAGAAACTGCCCAGATGTCGACCGATTGCATGGTGTTTTGAAATTTTCTAAATCGCACAAAAGCTTAAAAATATTCTTTGAATTTAAACAGAAACCTAGAAAGTGAAAAACAGTGAGAAGCCTACCGAATGCATGACACAGAACAACTCCACGGACATTGTCGCTCACAAAATCACAACACAATGGAGTAAAATGCAGTCTGATCGATGCTTTTAGATATTACATGAACATGTATTTTGAAGCAGTATTTTTGGGAAATTAAAGAGTATCATCAGTTTAGAATAGTCAGTCATCACCAACAAAATAACAATTACAGCAGCTTATGTAAAATTTTAACATAAAAATGGTAAAAACGATGTATTGTATTTTAACAGTTTGGTAGCAATTATATGCTTGATTTGTTACAATTGTATAAAGCGCACTCAGGCTGTTTTATATGCAAGAATTTCAGACAATGTTACTTAGCAAGATGATTAAGAATATTATTTGCCCGTTGATTCTTAAAATAAGAGAGCAGAAAATATATTTAAGTGTAAACATTTCCTGAGCAATAAAATATCAATTTTCCAGAACTTTGATGTACTGCCCCAAGAGACATTTTTACAAACATTTATGAGCTTTAATTATTTGCTCATCTAAGATAATCATTAATTGACAACAAAATGCTGCATAGCTAATATTTGGCGTCAGTAAAACCTAAATGATCAAAATAATAATAATAATAATAACTCCTCGGAATTCATATTGCAACTAATTAACTATCTAAAAACGAACGTAAAACAAAAGAGACATACGTAGTGTTATTATTAAGAATATTTCAAATCGTAAGAATTATTGTTGAGAACGATAATTTATTGTAATTTTTACGATAATAATAACACGTACAAGATACAGGCATACCCACTATGACAACAAAATTTGCATAATTAGTCTGGAAGCCAGTTTTCAATTTCATTTATACGTTTTACAATTGACTGATTACTTTTATTAGGATTAAAGGCATTTTTAACAATTATGTTCTGTTCCTATATAAAATTAGTAATACATGTAAAATATTTATCTTCTACCATCCTTCGAGGCTCAATACATTAAAAATATCACAAATAGGTACTAGAAAATTCTTTTACTTACATAACTCCTTAACCATTTAGTTTCTTTAATTATTTAATTGGATGACACTTTCCGTTTCGGGAATTCTGCCTTATTGGTTCAATTAAGAATCCACAGAAAACGACATATTTATGGAATATATATAATCTCTGGGTCGAATTATAGGATTTTTGAATGATTTAATTACTTATGCTTGAGAAGCGATAAAGCAATGCCCATATTGTGCAAGAGCACGACTTATTAAGGGGTTAAAATACTTGAAATTGCATTAATATTGAAAGGATCTAAAATCGACGAAAATGCTAATTTTATGCAAATGCGAATTTTTGGAAAGTAATTTCATACAATTCAATTCGGTTTCACAAATTTTCTTAGAAAACTGAATCATGCTTGGATACTTGGTACATGCTTGGGTCACTAACATGTATTGATGACCCCCCCCCCTCCCCCACACACACACTGCGTATAAATGTAAGTTTAGTGTTTGTATAGATCCTTGAAAATTTTGACTATTATTAAAATACAAAATTCTGCTTATTATAATTTTAAAATTATTTTTAAAGCGATGAAAGGGATTAAAATCTGCGGTGAATTTTAAATCATTCCACTCTGAAACTTCTATGTGCGAAGCGGTGAAGATTATAAGTAAATGCAAACATAAAAAGAAAATGCTTTGCTTTTTACTCTGTCGAACTGTCGAATGGAGAATTCCCGAAAAAAGTGCTCAATGATTCTTTTGAAAAAGCTCTCGATACTTATCAATAATGAAGATAAAACTCAGATATTGAAAGTTGCAATAATTAGATAACAGGAGGCGCGGATAAAAAAAATATCATATTATATATTAGACAAACAAATCAAGTTTTTAAAATTTTTCCGCTAGTTTATCCTACGTACTTCAATTGTTCAAGACTCAAGAGAAACCTATTATTACAGGTTTCAGAACGACAATCGAAAGTAATAAGATAAATCACACATACACATTGAAATTCATGTTATAAAGTTACATACATCGATGAAAAAAATAAGGATAGCATTTCAACTGATATTATAAAGTGGTAAATATAAAAAAAGAATCAATCAGATTTGAGATTCCATGGTTGAAAAACTCAATTCGTACTTAATTTAAAGCTCATTTTAGCTTACATCCAAACATTAGAAAGAGGAGCATGTATATAAAGTTGAGAACAACTAGTAAAATTTCTGAGTCGGACAAAGCTAGTCTGGCGACTATATAAATAACCCTGATATCATTTTGGTTATAGTAAAAGGAAAAAATATTAGTTGCTAGTCTCTTTGACCCGTCACTAAATCAAAAACAAAAGCAGTCAGCGATATATTACTTTTACCAGTTTGGTAGTTATTAAAAATAAAACTTACGAATTTGAAAGCATGGTGCTGTTAAAGGGATACTTGATGTAAGCATGCTAATTTAGTTCTCTTCCCATGTACAGTCATATTTTTAAGACAGCTAACTAAATAAGAACACGCACTTCACAAAATTATGCAAGGCTGAAGAATTCGCAAGTCTGTTTGTTTATATCCATTGCATCACTGGCCAAACGCGCTTTGTTCAAATTTTTTTAAGAACTTCACTTATCCTCTGATTTGTTCCCGATTTGAATAATCAAGTTTTCCTAAAATATTCTACATAAGAGAGAAGATCATATACTGTTTTTTCTGATTCAAAGTTTGATATTTGGACATCTCTCGTGCAATATTATATAACATTTCCTTCATGGTTCCTTGCGATTTAGGAAATTCGGAATTAAATGGATTTATTAAATTTGGTAACGGAAGAAATCGCTTATTTCATAAGCCTATCATAATCATAGATTTGCTTTAAATATCCTTTCTGAAATTTCTATACAATTCCTGTTCCACGAATTGAAGAATATGCTTCATTTGAAATAAATTTCACAAGCATAGTCAAATAAATCATTATTATATTTTATTAAAATCCGTCAACTAAACATAAAGATTAATATTTTTGAAGTGAAATAGAAAAACATATCAAAAGACAGTGCTCCACAAACTTTGATGAAATATTAAAATGAAATGATTCAATTCAGTTTTTTAAAAGTCACCATCACTCCTTTAATACCCTTTTGCGCCTCTAAGAGCTTTTTATAATCATAAAAAGTTGAATGTTCTTACAGTTTCTTCTGCTTTTACATATATTTTATGAAGGAAAAGCAATAAAAAAAAACTACATTAGACTTAAAATTTGGAACTTCAAAGCGAAAGTTTTTCAAAATAATTTCAATCTTGGTCCTCAATTCGGTCATTAGCCCTCCCCCTCTCGATAAAAAACACCTCTTGTGCAAAAGAAAAAGAATTGTTAAACTTTCTTTCCGAGAGGGAGCGCTTCATGCGTCCTCGGGACAAGAATTAAGAACCTTCCTTTCCACGGCGGAGGGAACACTTTTCAAAAAATAGGACAAGTCAGTCAGGCAGCTAGATTTAGCGCCTCATCGCTTTCTTGGCGCCAATTGTAACTGGAAGGGAAAGGAGGGGGGAAAGGTCCAAATGTCCCGGCATTTATGGAGGAGACGGAACGACCACTCAAAAAAGAAAAGGTGAAAAAGAATCGGGTCTAAACAATAGCGGTGCCGGGAGACTAAGGTCTGCGATTCACACCCTGCAAGTGACCGTTGACTTGCCACAAAAATGTGAACAATTCCGTTCCTTTTATGTGAGGAAAGATCAGGAATCTTATCTTTATTTTATTCTGCTGATTATTCTATTTAGGGCCCTCGATGTCAGTAGAAAGGAACAACAGATTCTTCGAGAAATTTCTACAATACTACAGCACTTTAGAAGCTCTTATAGAAAATAACTCGGTATATTTATTCAGTATTATTTTTTATAAAAGACCACTGATAAAAAAAAAGCACTACAACTTGAATTTGTAATGTTCCATACATCATGCAGATCCTTGCTAAATATATATATATATATTATTTAAAATATAAAAAAAGGCAAATTCATAAAAATAAAATTATTTGTTAAGAATTTCTTCATATACATCTTCTCCATTAATTAATAAACACATTTTTTTTTCGAAATATAATGTACGTAAAGATTTTCGGATCAAATTCGAAATTCCCCTTTAGACTGAAGTGACAAAAATTCGGCTAAAGATTATTAAACAAGAATCGGAATTCTTACAGAATCTGCACTGTATTTTGAAACATCGCTATCATTAAATCCGTGGTATATATAAAAAAGCATATCATTTCTTCATAAATAAAATGTAACTGCTATATTTATTTTCTCGTACAAATATTTTCAATCGCAAAGTATACGATCCTGCACTTGTAACAAGGAATTCACCCGAACGGTTGACAGAAAGCTTTCTAAATTATAATTAACCACCTTTCTCTCTCTCATTTCTTATCTTTTAACTGTTTGCAAAGCAAATTGTGTCTAGTTGAAAAGGGAGATGGAGAGTTCTTCGCTACGCTGCTGATTGTCGAATGTCATCTTTACCAATAATTTCTTTTGAAGTAATTGGAGAAGCCAAAGTAAATAAACAAAACCACGTGACTCCATGCATTAATTTTGATTCTTTCACTCTTTGTAGTACGAAGATAAAACTAATTACAAAAACAAAAAAAAGATAATGGTAGTCAAGATAGTTCCATAGAATTCAACTTTATAGAAGCACTACATTCATACGCAAACTGCATTTATTCGTGAAAAGATATTAAATAATTTTAACGCGATGCAATCTAAGTTCTCAATTCAGCAGGAAAATTTATTTATATTAATTGACATTAAGCTGGATATTATCTTTTTTAAATGCAATGATAATACAATCAACTTACCAAGAATTACAAGCACATATTTACATAAATTTGGGATGTGAAAGGAAAATGATTTATGTAACAGTGTAAAAATTAAAAGCAAGGGCCCAGTGTCTTTCTTTCAACATTAGAAAGTTCGAAATTGCCCTCTAAATTGGAGTAACAAAAATCAGGCCAAAAATTATTAAAACAAGAATAAAAATTCTTGAAGAATTTGCACTGTATTTTAAGACATCGTTAACATTAAAATCTGTCGTATTCTGGCTTGGAGGATATAAAAACCTTACATTTCTTCATAAATAAAATGTAATTGCTACATTATTCTCTTCAAACAAGTAAATTCATAAAATGCATGAAAATCATTAACATCCTTTATCGATATACATTAAAATCTATTATAGACAGATTCCACTGTTCATCATTCCAAATCATTAGCAATGGTTTTTTCCCCTTTTTTTTATTTAAAATTACAGATTATAAACACACATTATAATCAATTACCTTGAACATTTTTGTAAAAGCTCATTCAAAAGCGAAATTATATGATTGTACAATATTTTCACGATGCTGTTTAATTATCTCAATACTATACAAAATCGCATGATTATCGCAGCAATATTGCACAGCATCTTGTTCCATTCGAACGTGGATTTCATTAATCAAATTTAATGTTTTTTAATGATCTATTTTTAAACCCTAGTTTAGTCACTTGAAAAACAAATGAATCATTATCCGAAAAAAATCTTTAGAATTATTAACAGCTTCCAAAGACGGGGATATTTTGATACGCGGCGGAATGGAACTGCTTTCCCGAAAGAACTTTAATCAAGAAGATTATGACATCATTTCACAGAATAATTTAAACTAAATATACGTGTTATGAATTTTACTGAAAATAGTTTTCGAGAATTCATATTAGTTAATAAAAATTAATTAAAAAAGCCAATTAAAGAAAGGAAAGTTAAAATCTATTTTAAGATATTAAATTTAAACGCAGAGTACAGAAATAAGTTCCCATGTTTACATAAAATCTAATCTCCCAATATGAAAGAAAATGCGATAGTAAAATGAAATATAACTAAAAAAAGGCATCAGCTGTTAAACTAACTACGCACGAGGGCAACTATGGATAACAGATATTAACAAATACTGATATTATTAAACTCGTCAACATACCAAATTTACTTATTACAGCTACAGAATACAAGCTTTGGATTATAGTACTAAACACTAAAATACACATAGAAGGATAATAGCAATATCAAATCAATGAATTCAGTTTTTCTTGCTATCTAGACATGCTATTTTAACATGCACAGTATTTAAAACAAACTGATAGTGAAAAAAAATATGCAGAAACAAGTCACATTCTCTCCAATTTCAATCATGATTTATATCTTCTTTACTACCTTTGAAAATACAGCATATATTAGAATAAACTAACTAAAAATACTATGGTGTTTATGCAGAACTCTGCAGTTATCAGTAGGTAACTTTAGAAGTCAGTAAGTTAAAGAGGATAATTAAATCGCCAAACATTGATGAGGGGACGGGGGAATCCTCCAACTGAAAGGCAGGAATAATTGGGAAATAAGGGGGGGGGGGCAGCAATGTGAAAGAAAGTATATAAGAAAAATTACAGAAATATGATTCAGGAATCTACTTAATTTCGGGCAGGATAAATGGTAAAAAATCGGAAGATTAAATGAATTCAGATTCTTTTGCTAATGATAAAATCAAACTCGTCATAATCGTATAATTTGCATCTACAAACTTTTGAATTTTGATTTAACTTCCTGTGAATCGTTGCCATGCTTTCTAATGCACTCTAGAAATGTTAAAATTAAATTAAATTCAAAATATTTTTATTTTATTTTAATGTACACGAGGAAATGTCAAGCGTCAACCTAAACCATGCACACACACAACCCACTCTCACCAAATATTCTTTCGACAGAATGGCTCGGTAGTAAAGGATATCTGATGTTGTCAAAGGCAAAAGAGAATTGGACATGTCATCTTTTCGCAAAAACCGAGAAAGAAAAAGACCGGTCGAACGGGGCTGTAATTGTAACTAAAAACAGAGGCTAAAATAACTTGGTACGTGTAGCTAATTTTTCTTAAGCTCACGCTCCTGCGGCGCCAAGTTAGAAATAGCTCCTCAACGGTCCGTTTCAAAATAGTAACTTTCCTTGCTCAATCAAACCAATCCTGTGAGATTTCCATCAGCTATGGCAACGCTCCTGGATCGAAGAGGGGACAATGAAATTTTCAACAATGGAAAAGTAATAGAACAAAACATTTAATGTTGTCTTACTACCAATATATTGAGCCCTACCTTAAGAAGCATACACTAAAAAATAATATAAGACAACCCTCTAGACGCTTATTAAAAATCTATTCCAGAAAACAGGTGTTAAGCGAGTTTTTGTCACCGCCCCAAAATCAACCTTTCTCCGGACGATATACCAGCTCCTTCAAATAATGAATAGGAGAAAGGAAATGATCTAACACATGATTAAAGGATGCAGCTTCATTGGCTTGCGTGCAATTCATGAGACAGCATTATTAGAAAGTGGCTGTATTTGGTGATTTTCAAAGAGAGGATAAAAAAAGGGGGGGGGATTTCATCGTATGAACTGCATCCATTAATTATTTTTAAAAATTAATACAAATCAAGTACACAATGCTAAGCTAAAATAAGGTAGAATCAGCATATTCATAAAACATTAAAATCGAGTGTACGAAAAGAAAGAGAAAAAAAATCGTCTTTTAAAATTTCTTATGAAATGTTTTTAAATCTACCATTTGATCACAACATAGCTTAAAATAAATATATGATTGGAGGCCATCAAATTTTACTACAAACGTTCTCTGATAACATATGGCTGATCTGTGGCTTATACCACTGTCTTTTTAAATGCTGACTGATACTAATAAAGTTCGTGATGGATAAAAGAATTTCTATTATATTTGAAATGTAAACTTTTTCATTTTTTAAACTTTTTGATTATAATCGTTCAGAATGAAAGAGAGATTGTGATCAGGAGATACATAGCATGATACAGAATACAAGTAAATGGTACAGTTATACAATTGCTTTTTTTTTTAAATTAATTTGACTTAATGCGCATGATAGAAATATATTATCATTAATATTTTTCAAGATCGCGCAGTTTAAACAGCATCCAAGCAAATATATCTCAATTAACACTCATTCAAATAATTAATTACTAATACTCTGAAATAATTAGTTAAAGAAGCAGAAAAAACAAAAACAGAGGAAGAATTCAAACTACGAATGAATGGGATGAGAAGCAAGGTTAAATCAAAATGAAGATCTCCGGTCAGCTAAAAAGCGTTATCCATTGACGTAATCAACATTCACATACACATACAGCCACAGCCTATTTGTATTTCCTTTTCCCTTCATGCAAAATGTTTAGCCGTTGTCTTTTCAAGCGCAACTTCGAAATGTCCCCTTACCCTTTTAGTCAGAATGAGGCTCTGACTTCGAATACTGAACTCAAGCGAATGAATTGCGATAATGTCTGGTAATCCAGTATCTTAACAGTAACTAGTGATGAAAAAGATGTTTTGCAAATTGACCAACATTAACAGAGCCGGATTATTATACAAGCAAAGTAGATAATTTTCAAGGGGCCCCAAGATTTTTTTCGATATTTTCAAGGTTAATTAATTTTGTGCTTTAATTTGATTTCCAAGAGCCATACAATTGAATATA
The DNA here is from genome assembly GCA_026543865.1 of Argiope aurantia. Lineage (NCBI taxonomy): Eukaryota > Metazoa > Arthropoda > Arachnida > Araneae > Araneidae > Argiope > Argiope aurantia. Next base: position 1,764,291 of record JAPMOR010102267.1, on the reverse strand, counting down.
CTCAAATTAAAATCCAGCAACATTTAAATTTCAAATCATTATTCCTAGGATTTTTAATCATGCTTTAAAAGTCGCTTCACAAGTCAACAAACAAATTTGGTAAACTTTATATTTTAAAGCATTTTAAATGATGAAAAAATTTTGGAATTTCCGTAACTATTTTGTTTATAAAATTATTATTATGAAATTAAATGCCTTGAAATCGATCACAATTACATGTTTTGTTATTTCAGTTTGTCGTTATATTCGTTGCTTAAAAACCGCTATAAAAAAAAATCTGGTTTTAGAAGTTTCGTTTCAGAAGAGTTTTTGGAACAAAGTCTTGAAACCTGAATTACTTAAAGGCACCTACAAAGATTAATCTAAATTCGACCTCCGCCTTAACGTTCATAGAGATCTAACATTAACTACTAGTACAATTTTATTAAGATTTTGCCTTTTAACAGACTACTAAGAGTCACAGAGAATATTCAAAAAGAAAAGAGATTCATTACTTATTTATATGCTCATCTATACTTAAATAATCTAAACTGCAACCAAAACGAAAGCTGTAAGTTTGCACGGATACCACTTGACATATATAGTTACTCGGTCAATTCATACAGTTCAACATATAGATCATAATAAATCCTGTATGTTAAAATACTGACGAAACTGAAAACATTTATTAATGTAAAATGTAAAAAGAAAAAAGTAAAACAAAAAGATAAGAATAATCACAATCAACTATGTCACAGAAACTTCGAATCTTTCCATAATCCATGGCAGCATAAACATTTAGGGACAAAATAAACCATAATTTAATTGAATAACTAAATGCCTCCTTCATCCGGAATTATAATCAAATAAATACAAAGATTTATCGTAACATAAAATTTATTTTTTAATTCATTGTTAAGTTTTTAATAAGTTATATAGAAATTACTGATCATCTTTTATCCCAACTGGAAAGATGAAAACAACCATCCTTTTTTGTGAACGGAAAGCTTAAAATAAGAAAGTTTTGCAGTTCATTAGCATTCCGGTAAGGGTCATATAAAGAACAACTTTCTCCCCTCATTTCTCTACCCTGAGAAAAATTCACGAGCGTAATTCTATTTCTTAAAGCATTAGTATAAATTCTGCCCAAACCTTTGGTCTTACATTTCTGAATTCATTCCATTTTCTCAATCGAATGAGCGATAATGCAATGTGATATATCAGATTAGATGGGAATAATTTCAATTTTCATTAAAAACTGAAAAATCAAACATCTACCTGTTTAGTTTTAACTGATAGAGAACAGCTGCTATGAATTTGAAACAAAAATGTTTAATGTATGAAACACCGACAGTATGGATTGAAACGTTTATTATTATTATTATTACTAGTATTTGAGAACAACTGCACATATTAATTTTATATAGAGAATCCCAGAAAATGGTTTCCTTCAAATATATTCTCATCGGAATCGAAAACTGCCAAATTTTACACGTTTGTCATTTATCATGTTATTATTTATCATTTATTATTATTTCTGTATACGATGAAATGTGCGAGTTCGGGCTGCCTTAATCCAATAGAAATCTATTTTGGCTCTGGGCTTAGAAAAATCAAATCTGAGGAAGATTAAAAATGAAGAAGTTATTTATTGGTTTAAAAAAAGAAAGAAAGAAAACGTTAACAGGGTATCATCACCGATGAATGACGATGGGGGAGAGGGATAAATTTCTTTACTCAAAAATAAAAACCTATGTTTTAAGATTTAAAAAAAAAAATTGCAAGTCATTCAGAAATCATATACAAAAAAAAGGGAAGATATATATATTATTTTTCTTTTTTAAATTCTGATCAGAGCATTGCGTAAACTCAAAGAATGACAAGCATTTTACAATCAAATATTTTAATACTGAAGTAATTAAAAGAATGAAAAAAAGTGCATTGAACTCAAAATATTATCATTCCAATTATAAAAGTGGACGTGAAATCCGGAGTCATAAATTACAATTCAAGTTCGGAGCAATTAAGTAACAAACTGTCCCAATTTCAACCAACATTGAATCAAAGAAAAGTGATTTACATGAGCGAATTCAGATTTCGCATACATACAACAAATGTGAATAAGAATTAGAATAAAACTACTTGTTTTTAATACATTTTTGCATTATTCAACAACCTCAATTCAATTCATGAAAAGTAACGCATATTGTAGAAAACAAGATTGATTGCTGCACTTTTGAAAAGAAGTTTTCACCAACTACATATATTGCCACATTTGCAATAACCGATTTTAAACATTATCCTTGAAACTAAATGCTCTGCATTTTCTACTGAAATTTTATTATCTTTCAATTAAAGGCAAATTTACTGATTGCTCATCTCTTTTTCTAGAATATAAGTATGAAAATTAATATGACAACAAATAAACAAAAGATATTATCTCATACAGGGTGAATTTCTTTCTTTGATACAACTTGTCAATATAAAAAAAATTGACAACATTCGTAATGCAAAAAAAAAAAAAAAAAAAACCGTAGACATATTTTTGTTCCAATTTTAAGAAACAACAGACACCAAATTATAGAAACTGATCCCTAAATTACATAGAATACTGATATTATTCAACAATTAATATTGCACCATTTAACAGGAATTGAAATTATTTTTGAAGGTGACTTTTTTTCTGCTTTATAAACTTTAAAATTAAAATGTAGTTCAGATCTAAAAACATCGACATATCTCACGTCTCTTCAATCAGTGTCAAATAACTCACAAATAATGTTTGCTTGGGCAATTACACATAATTACAGAACAATCAAAACCAGTTGGTAACAGTTCGGCCAGTTAAAAACTCAAAATCCACATGATTCAGCATGCCTTAAAAACACGCCAACATCAGGTAACGTAATACCTTCATCTGCACAAGTAAAAAAGACGATTCGAATCATCAGCCAACTGCTATTCAAAAAGTCACGTGACTGTTCAACAATAACATTCGATGGTTGTTCATTGTATACGGATCGTATCTGGCAAAACCTGGTCGTAGGATTTGCACCCTTCATTCCCGAGTCCTGACAAACTCGCCAAACACAGTGACGGTTCGTTTTCAGCCACCCATGAAAGCGGGGGGGGGAGGGAAATCTCACTGGTTTTTCTTTCTTTTTTGACATCTCTGCGGCCGGACCCCGATTAGGCCTCAGGGGTTCGAGGAAGCAGCCACCATCCAAGTAGGTGGGGAGAGAAAGAAGGTCGGGATGCTTGCATACAAATCGGCAAGACTTCATTTAGCGTCTTGTATGCTGGTTTGGCTGGTTTTCTCTTCTTCGTTCTTATTGTGTAGGGGGTTGTTAGCCAGTGGTTGTGCCCACACGACTGTTTTCTTTCCAAAACGGAATCGAAGAAAGATCAATTTTTAATTGGATTATTTTAAGAGTTCTTTGACGGGAACTCTAAAGCGAGAGAATAAATAATGAATATCTCTGATGTGCACAATTAGATGTATAGTTCACTAAGAACGAATTGTGCCTTTCTTGGGAAAAAACTACGGCATTATTTATTACGCAATTTAAAATTTAGTACGCCTAAATTAAAATTCTATTAACATTTCAATCATTACAAAATTAATTCAAGTAAATTTAACACGCAAGATAAAAAAAAAAAAATTTCAGGAATGAGAAACAATCTTGAGGGATTGTAATAATCGAAATATGAATTGGTAAGATAACTACAGAGAAATATATGGATACCCATGTGACAAAATATGTTTCTTATAAAGTGACAGTTGTGAACCCTTCATAGTCATGTGACAAAAGCATATGACCATGATATAAAGGTGCAATTCAACTCATATGTTTACAACAGGTTACTAATATCTGGAACTGGTCAGATAAAACATGAAATAAGAGAAGGGAAAGTATCGATTTCAGATCATTTGTGTACGAATGAAGAGAAATGAATCTGCAGACACAAACATTAAAAAATAACGCAACAGTTTCGAATGCTTTCTTTTGGGTTAAAACAAAATATTGTAAATAATAAACTTTATTAGATTCTATTAGGCAGAAACAATGGAATCGCATATAATATAAAATAAAAAGCATCCAAGTAAACTCCATATAACAGACAATTTATACATTTCAATGATTGCTTTAGTACACCATTGTTTCTAATTTAAATTTTGTTGATTCTTTTAAATACAGATGATCTGTACCTACAAACTGATCACGGAAACCAACTATCGGAAGACAGGACAATCTCATCACAGAGGAAGTACTCACCTTCAGCGCAGGTGTGCTTTAAGAGGCAGATGGCTTAAACTGGTACATCCGATTACTACCAAGGCTTTTGATATCAAACACAATTATTAACACGCAATAAAATGGCAACGAATTGTCAACTAAAGAATGTTGCATTGCTTGTTGTATATGATATCTGGAGTTATAAAGGAATTATCCAAAGTATAAATAGATAGCCAAAATCAGATAATGAAAAATTAGAAAATACGATTACTTTTTATAAAGAAGATGCTATACAAGAATAACATAGAACTTCAAAATGAATATATTATAACCAGATAAAAGAGAGTTGGTAAATTTCATTTCACAATGGAGTAGTTTAACATTTCGACGTTTACACCCCCCCCCCTCCAAACACAAATTCCCCGGTCTCAAATTATATAAAATAAACTTAAAGCACTAATACTCATTTTCAAACAAAGCAGAAAATATTCAAGTATGTGTAAACTTTATTTTTAAAAGGAAAAGCTTTCAAATCACCACTAGAACTAAAAGCTTTCACAGCCAATTCTAACATATCTGAGCTGGAGAACACAGAATTTAAGAAAACAAACTGTAATCTGCCGAGTCGCATTGAAATGTATCTGTTACCAATGCCAATGTTACTGATTGGTAAGCAATAAGAATTAAGAAAGATGCTAATGATTTACTATTAGTATACAATAGAAAATATATTTAATTAAGTCTATAAGTCATATTTATTATTGGTACAAAAAATAATAACTTTTAATTAAAATTCTATTAATCTCAAATGAAAAAAAAATTCAACAGAAAATTAAAACTAAGATTCGAATTGCAAGGAAACCGTTTCTCGAGTCTTTTACTGTTATTTTCGATGGAATAAAAAAATTACACCATTTAATTTCAAGCGGATTTTTGAAGGTAATTTTCCTGTTTCTGTAAATATAAATAACTATCGTACCTTGTAAAATTATCTTAAAGAAGCTAATAATAAAATAAATAAATAAATGTTATCCAGTTAAAAGTAAAGAGTCTTGAGAAAGGAAACTTTTTTTTTTCCTTGGCATTCACTTTTTTTACGGCTCGGTGACCATGGGAACACACGAGAACCATTTCTCAATGCTACCGGCGAACCGAAATTCCGTTCAGACGGCTTTCGAGTGATTCTTCATTCACACACACTTAGACAATCCTCAAAGCTTAGCAACGTAGTTTATTATTTTTATTTTTAACGGAAAATGGCAATTTTCTTTTCTGTTTACTTCAATTAAGACAAACCAGATCTCCTCCCACACAGATTAAACAAAACATCTTCTTTAAAAAAAATTTAAAAAAAAAAACGATTTTTTTTAAATGTAAATATCCGCACATGCGCTTAGAAACTTCCTACCGCTCACTGGAATTAAAAAAACAAAACAATGCACAGTGTCGAAATCCTTTAAATCATTACCGTCACTTCTTTTAATATAAATCGCTACTGTTTGATTTGGAGGCTCATTGCAAAGGAGATAAGAAAAAGTAAACTGAGATAATATCGAGACAGTATCATTTTTTACAATACGAAAAAAGCCGTTGGTATATACTACACATTAGGAGTCAGCCTACCGGGCTCTTGAGCAAATCTTAGCCTCGATAGAATGAAAAACGAAATCAACCGCTAATCAGTAGAAAAAGGAACTGTAAACATTCTTCTTTTTTTTTTTTTTTACCCCTTCTATTTTTTTAAACAGTAGGTTGATGACGCCTGAAAATCCTCTAGCCACTTAAGTTCTTACCGATTCTGTAAATTGCAACAGACTTTTAGAAGTTTCATTCGAATTCTTTTAAATGCGGAAAATTACCCTATAACACGGTTAAGAAGTCACAGTACAGATATGCTTTACAGGAAATAAAATAGAACAAAAAATCTATTTACAGAAAAATTTCCTGTAATGCAAATCCATGCACTGCATGCCACTTTAATCGCTTTATACGGGAATCTACATTTCTGCAAAATTAGTAAACGCCTCGAACATTTCCATCCGTGTTGTTTTAATTCTTGTATTTTTACGATTCCGAAAGTAACTAATCATATTTAGTTCATAAATGGTAGATAGATTATCTGACTCATTACTGGTTCATGAAAAACAGGAAGAACATAAAATGGAGAAGTGTAATATACACTCTAACCTATTCGAGTATAACAAGGGAGCTTTACAAAAATACATACGATGAGGGAAGATACAACATATTATTCCAGCTCAGAGAAAATAGTTAATACTATCTAATACAATCGGTTGCAGCTAAATTCAATGTTAATTTCCCTTGTCCTGAAATGTTAAGTGAAACATATAGTCAACACTCTAAATTAAATCGGTTTATTAAGAATATCTGAGAGGCATTATATATTAAAAGAAAAATTCCCCTTTTTCACAACCCTTCAAAGCCCCATCTAGTGAATGGAATAATCTTGATACACAGCCAACCAGTCTAGGAAGAATGAATAAACTAACTGCACTCCTGCAACGAGACTGCCAAAGTAATTCGCATAAACTGTAGGTAATAGTTAAAAATAGCAATTTCTAGCTTATTACAGTGGAAGACCCCTCATGGGGATCAGAGTATGAGAACGAATGGCCAGAGGAGATTTGTGCTTGAATTTCAGGGCACGACAACGGCCATAGCTCTTTGATGATAGAGAACTTGTTTGTGTTATGCAATAGTAGGATTCAACTTGCAGGAAACGCAATATCAAAACTAACATTCATTCAGTTGGTTCTCACAGTTAATTCTGTGAATCGTAACCAAATTAACACAAAATAAATTAAATAATTGATGCTTTATCAACTCTTATAACTAAATCATTTGATACTTTATCTACCTAGCTTTAAAAAGTACTTTGGATAGATTAAAAATGAATATGAATCTTAAACATATTACCTAATAAATTAATGTACTAAGTATACGTAACAACATTTGTATTAAAAATTTGAATTTGAAAATGACGCTGCCTTCAACCAATATTATATTTTTAAAAAACTAATTCCCTTTTGTACGAGCATAAAAATTATGAAAATTTTTATATTCTGTAAATTATTAGGTCGGGGTATGGGGAAGCTACAATCAGAAAAATTCGGGGGAAAAGTTGAAAAATTTCAGGGGAAAAAAAACTAGTTTACATTAGCTTGAATGCTTAATGAAACTTTCCGATCATGCTACAATTAAATCGTCCATCAACATTCAAAGAAATTCTGTTAAGGTATTAAAATAATAAATTGCGCGATAAAGAAAGGACTGGCTATAGTGTTTATGTGTAGACGGCATAAAGTGACAAATATCCTGCACAACACATCTTTTTCAATATGGCTGTCGTTGAGATGTTTAGAAACTACTTTTAGAGCAAAACGTACAAAGCAGTAGTGATCAAAGAAGAAAGATCTGAAAGCTATCTCATTTTAATAATAATTTCCCAAACAACTTAACTAAAGCTTTTAACATTTCCTTTCAGTGTACCAAAAAAGTGTAGAAATACGAATAAACTTTAAATGTAACAAAAAACGACTGAAATGTCACATAATTACATTGATTAAGAAAAACAATTCAACAATTTTTTTTCAACAGATTATTTTTTTACTAAAAAATAAACGAAATTTTTGTTTATTTTAATTGATGAAAATAATAATAAGGTTATACCAAAATAACATCAAAATACGGATCACTTTTTGTAATCGCAAATTTGAATGGAACAATAAAAGCTGTCAAATAATTATTATATCTAACTTTTAAGCTGAATAATACAAGTGAAGTCATTACATTCGCATGTTCAAATAATAAATTAGCAGATATCGAAAATAAAAGGTGAACTTGTTTAAATTGCATCAATATTCTAATATTCTTAAGCTCAACTTTGTTCTAGCTAAAAGTGTTTTTTTTTTAATTATATATATATACAATGTTTCATTGTGTAAGCATTTCTTCTGTGAATTGAAATAGAAAAATAATTTACGATTCTAGCAGTTGAAAGAAAGTATATGTTAAGTTCTGTATATATATAATAGAAAATAATATACGATTCTCTCTCTCTCTCTCATATATATATATATGAGAGAGAGAGAATCGTATATTATTTTCTATTTTATGTATATATATATGTGAGAGAGAGAGAGAATTGTATATTATTTTCTATTTTATATATATATTTACAAAACTTAACATATATTTTCTTTCAACTGTTAGAATCGTAAATTATTTTTCTATTTCAATTCAAAGAAGAAATGCTTACACAATGAAAAATTGCTTAGGATTTTATACATACAAATTCCTTAATTAAATAATGGGTAAAATTACATTTCACAGGCATTAATTATACAAAGTGTCCCAAAAGACCATTTATTAATAACTTTAAGGACAGTTCTAAAATACAAAAACAAGTCATTTTTACAATAGAAAATATAGTCACAAAAACTACAGAGGGTTCTTTGGCAGTAAATAAAGTAAAAGAAAAGTCATAACAGAGAAAGTGCAAAAAATAGGTTTAATGGAATTCAAATTCACAACAGCACAACAAACATATAAAGATGCATGAATAACAACTAGCTGGGCTGAATTATTAAATAGCAGGCAACTGCCTAGAGGTCCTACAACTTGAGAAGTCTCAAAGACTTTTTAATTTTTTTTTTTTTTTTTTTTTTTTTTGCATTCTTCTCAATTATTTAATTTTGTATTTTCATAAAATCAAAGAAACCGTGGCATAAACTTAATTCAAATTAAAACCAAGTAATGTTTTAATTCTTATTGGAGCATAATTCTAGTAATATTCCTAAGTAATTACCATTGGAAATTTTATAATATCCAATAGTTTTTAAAAAATAATGGTGCTTTATGATTTTAAAAAAATATATCAGCTGCTATTATTACATATTTTTTTTGACTGTGTTAAGAAAAGTTTCATGGTTTTTCTCTTTATTATTTTGTATAAATTTCAGTTGTGCACTTATTATACCAAAAACAGTATTTTTAAAGTGATTTGCAATTACACTTTTTTTATTTCAATTTGTCAACATCTGCTACTTAAAACTAATTTTATGAAAATAAAATTAAAATCATTAAAAAAAATTGTTTTTGAAAGTTTGAAAGGTAAATGGAACTTGATCACGCAAAATCTTCCAAAAGACTTAATCCAGACTTGAAACAATGGTAAGTAAAATGTAATATCAGTAACAAGCCTTTAGAGTACTCTTCATTCTAGAATTCGGAAAAGCACCGGGCTTTTGCGCATTCGGCAGGAGGCATTTATATCCTCAAAAAAGGGGTGAGCGGAATGAGTAAAAGAGATGTTTACATTTAGCAATAGCGTAAAAGATTATTCGCAGGATTAGGAGCGTAATAACTCTTCATCTTTGTGCATACCATCGCTTAGCGGAGTATAATTGTCGAAAGGTGCTAGTCTCGGGATCCTGAAGCGAACAATACTTACATCTTTTTAATAATTTAATGTTCGATATGATCACATTTTATTTTTTTAAGCGCCTGTGTTGTTTGATTATTAATTTTATCCCGATTAAAAATGTATTGTGCACTTTATCTGGTTCACCCGTTTCTTTCACTTAGTTCAATGGCCCCCAGCAGCGGTCACCCTTTGCGTCAGTGATCTCATGCTCTATTGTAATAATATATTGTTTTGGTATATCTGGCATACTTTAAAAATTTGTAAGCGACTGTTTGGGACACCTTGCATTATTCAGTTAGTTCTTATAAATCAATGCTGTCTATGAAATGAGATATGTATGCTATTGCAGAAGAATTTATATTGTCTGAAACATTCATCCTTAAGCCAGTTTAATGTACATTGTAGAGCGATTTCCGAAATTTTACAAGCACATTAATAAGTAGATAATATTTGATGGAAAACATAATAAAAAACGCACTCAAAAGTTATCATGGGTTATACACATTTTGTTTAAAAAACTAATTTATATCATTAACTTAAAAACTACTGTTCTTTTAAAATTCAAGAGGATAACTTTCATCTCACAATTTTTTTTCCCCTTAAGAAAAACCACAATGGAAACACGTCCTTGACTATCTTCATAAAAATGAAGTAAAAAGTAAGATCTAGGTTGTTGTTGTTTTAATGATTTTTCTGGAAGTTCACTTTTGAAACGAAAAGATCCTTTCATTCTCCTTCACCTAGTCCCTTCTGCAGATATTTTTCTCCTATTCTTAATTCGTATTCGCAAATTACAAGAATAGCTGTAGGCATCTTGGTTTTTTACAGCCGAGATACACTGAAAAGTAATTACGTTTTCAAATTTTATTTTTCATCTAACCGATATGCCCCATCCCTTCCCCCACTTTTCAAAGACTTTCACTTGAAAATAAGTAAAATTAACACCCCAAGTGAGAAAATAAATTTGGTATTAATTGGAAGAGAATTTTGAACTTATTTATTTATTCATCAATTCATTCAACGAAACTAAGCTTACAACGTGAGAAAATCATCTTGAATGTTCCAAGATTCCAAACAGTTAATTGGCGTCGTGAGAAATTGTGCTCGAATAAACTCTAGTTCACACTGCGGGCTGAAATGATAGGGAGTTAGTAGAGAAAATAAAAAATAAAAAAAAAATTTTGAAACGAAAAATGCGAATCTATTTCGATGTCGCGACAAGACTCCGACTGTTCGCCTGGCAGAAATAGATACTTTCAAGACGATTCGACGATTCAGAGGACTTGACGATGCCAGATATCATGTTTCCCCGATATCTATGAAAACAATTAAGCAACTTCCTCATACAAAACATTTTTTTCCTATACTTTAATAAAAAAGGAGGGAATAGTCAGCATTTACTCAGCAAACAACTCTTTAAGTTTTCTACAAAACATAGTATTGTAGATTTACCTTTTTGTTTACCGAATTATTTTGCCACCAATTTTTCACTTTTTATCTTTGCACCATTAATTTTGGTGCAGAACAAGCTAAGAAAAGAGAGATAAAACTTAAATTAATTTAAAAATAATTTAATTGATAATTAAATATTTTTAATTTCCGCTTTTAGTTGATGTCTATTGTTTGCTGATGGGGCTACATTGTTCGTGTTCTTTTGAATGCCATCAGAAAAAATAGTCATATTATGAAGATATCAGCAAGACTGAAGCGGTACTTTTAAGTACCGTCAGCATATAAAGGAATATCACCAAGTAAATGCAGTAGTGCATGTCTCTCACTACTTTTTGTCTTATACAGTGCTGTGAAATAATATTACAAAACATAGAAGAAAAATGCGAAATAGATTTCAAAATTAAATTGGCGAGGCAAATTCCACATGAGCATGAATTGACCTTTTAGAACATCATTCAACTATTCAGTAGGACATCATCAATTTTAATATCAACACACAGATGAAAATTTCATTGGTTTTTCATCAATAAGTAGATTGATGATAATTTCATCAATAAGTAGATTTCATAAGTAGATTGTAAAATGGGAATTAATGATTTCCAAGCCCATATTTTCAACAGCAGAATTAAAGTTTTTCAACATTTATTATTAATACTCAACTTTGCTTATTCTCTCTGCCGGAAACTATTGGATAAAATTATTACTTGGTATTTAACATAAAATCAAAAGAAAAACATATGGCAGTAACAATACTTTTATAAGCCTTTTGTTTAATTTAAAACCACGTGCTTCAGTAAATTTCTTTTAAATCATATTAAAAACATCATGATTAAAACAAAAAGTAAAATTAAATTTAAGTTAATAAAAAAAAGTGTCTTAATTTTTTTTTATTATTTAAAATCGTTATTTTAATAGCTTTTTTTTTCTTAAATAAAGGTTTAAAAAAAATATCGTAAAATATCAGAAAATAAAAATTACTTTCAAATTCCTTGCACTACTTCGAAAATAAATTCAAACAATAAACAAACAAAAAATGCAAAATTCGACAACGTAAAAAAAAAAAAAGAACTAAATACGTAAGTGTTAATTACGTTCAATTAAAAAATACTTATCCTATGAGTAGGGCAATCGGCCTCAACAGGTTAAAGGTCAAATTTAGAATCCAAGAAGGAAAAAATTATCAAAATGAATTTTTATTTTATGCCGAATCCGACTAAGTGAACTCATTAATTATTTTTTTAAAAAAACAGCTATTCACATGAAACTTTTACTTTAGAAACTTTTTTTAATCACAAATTATATACAGTAGATTAATTTTTTTAAATTGTAATAAATTCCAAAATTTAAGTACAGGCATATTTTTTAACTCTTTTATCAAGAACTATCTTAGTAATAATTAAGCATAGATTTTCACATATCTCTGTGGCAGGCAACTAAGAATTCCACGTATATTGTCTGAAATTACTCAACTTAGGTCATTAGACCACTAAGAGAATAAAATATCAATAATTATTACTATTGTTACTCATTATTATTTATTCAATTTGATCCATGGCTTTCAATGATCAGAAATGAAAGGTACCAATAATATCAGTAAAAAAAAATTAAATTTATTTTCACTAACCAATCAGACATCTGAATTAATTACCCACGATATTAAATTGGTAGAAATGAAATTCTAAATATTATTCTTTTATCTTACATTCCGCATTCAAATAAAAGGTAACATTTGAAAGGAAATATCGCTTCGCGTCCTAATAAAATATGCCTAAAAATTTCATTAGATGCCATTTACATACAGAAAGCCATGCTAAGTTCACAATTTCCAATGGAAAAACAACAATTCCTGATGTCATAAATTAACTATGTAAGGAAAAATCAGACCAATATAATCCATATATATTGACTTTTTGATACAAAATGAATCTTTGAATCTGATTACACAATTGTAGATTCACTAGCCTTTTAAAAACCATCGTTAAAAGTATAATAGGCATTTTACTACCGAAAAGCCATTTAAAAGTCACGATCAAAATTATAATCGACATTGTACTTCTGATTATCTCTTAATGCGGGACGAAATTTTAATGAACAGATTTCACGAAATTATTTTAACGTCAGAAGGCGGAAATCTTTTTGTTGGAGACTTCAAAATGAAAAGTGGCAAATATAGCTTTCAACATAATTCTGAAATTCGGTGACGAAAATGAGTTTTATAATTGGAAATTTTGTAATTCAGATACGCTTCATTAAGTAGATGACCTCCTTAAGAAATTTTCAATTATAAAAATTTATTTTGAATGAACGGTGACGGAATAATGCTTCATCTCCTTCCCTCCGCTACTCCTTTTAATGCATATTTGAAATTAGAAGATATTAAAAATTTCTAAAATATACAAATATCGCGTAATGAAAATTTTCAATCACATACAGGACGCAAAAAAAAATCTCTAAGCTCAATCATATCCAAATAAAAAATGTCATATTTGTTCAAAGTAGTGATTTTCAGGCCAAAAAAAACTTGGTCAGACCAAAGAATCCCTGATAAAAGAGCAAAATTATAATAAAAAATATCAATAACAAAATTTTCCAACAAAAAATCGAGAAAGAACAGAAAGATAAAAGTTTCAAAAGACAAAAGGGATAAAAATATAATTCAAGCAAGAATGTCGAAAAATTGTCCAGGCCAAAGTTTGTAAATCTATGCAATCGATGATGACTTACCTCGTTCAATTTTAACAAATGTGGTAATCCATTATCAACACTTCCAGCTGTTAAACGTCATGACATAGCACCTAATTGAAACAATGGCCATGAAACAGATCATGGTCAAAAAAACTCATCAGTTAATGTAAAATTGAAATTCTTGCAGCATTCATGAAATACCGCACATATTTCGGACTTACCATTGATAAATGAATACAAAAGATTCCCACAAAAAGGAAACGCTTCAAAAACTTACTTAATGCCACAAATCTCAAGGGCTCAGTCTAAGCATTACATAATTAATCCAAAAATATAGAATTTCTAAAAATGCCATAAAAGAAGGAGGGGCTGGCTTTAGGTTACGTAACCAATTTTATAAGCAAGATTATAGAGTGGCTCTTACACTTACGTGAAATAAGGAATAACATCCGTTTTATGAGAACCAAAAAATATTTTGACTATCTTTCAAATATTTGTTTTTTAATTTTATTCTTACCTGTGTCGTTAAGCAACTGAAACCGAATTTCTTTTGGAAAAGTCGAATAAAATGAGACACGTAAGCACCTTCCCACATGCCCCGTATGACCTCATACGGATTCCCATCTGTAAAGAAAGAAAAAAAAAAGTTAACCACATTGACAAAGATTAAAAAGACACACTAAAAGTACAAATGACTAAGCTTATTCATGTATTTAAAAAAATAGGTTCTGCCATTTGTACTATTATAAGATATGAAATCTATTTTAAATAGTCATAAATTACAAATTCTACGCTTATGTTTCATGATAACTTTCAAAAACATTTAAGTAATAAGAATGGGCGAAAAATAAAGATCGAATAATGATCTCTCTACATTATACTTGCACATATAAATTGAACATTTTGAAAATATATATTGATATGCAATATCAATTTTAATCGAATATGCAAGTCTATTGAAACCCTTATTAGTTCGACATATGGCAAGGTTGAAAATTCCCCGAAAAAAATGATACGTAATTAGACATGGTTGTGCTGTAGAGGTTTAATTACTCTTTTTTGGATTTTCTGATTCATTGTTGCAAACTAAATGTAAGTGTGTAAAATGTGCTTTGCAAAATCAAAAGAATTGGCAATACGCAGCAATTTAAAGAGAAATAATTCAATTTTGAATAATTTTCTATGGGGTTCAAGTCCTAAACTTAACTATATGTATGCAAAACTAAAATGAAGCAATAATTAATGATGAATGAAAATAAGATAAATTGATAAACATCTTTAAAGACTAAATTTTAATTCAATATAAACAAATCAAAGCTGTTTTCTATATATTTTTCTGGTTAATAATTAGTATACATGCATGAAGTATCGATGTTATTGCGATCTCAAAATTTATGTCAGGGCTTTTCAACTCTTTTTGAGAGCAACGTTATTTTTTGTTACTCCACGTCGGACGAATAATATTTTACCACGATTTCAAAGTTGAAAAATAAATAAGAAAATGAGACAATAATTAATGATAACTAAAAGGAAATCCCAATAAAAACTGTAATTTGAAAAACTGCAAAACAAAACCTTTTTTTTTTTTTTTTTTTTTCCTTCTTCTTCTTCTTCTTCTTCTTCTTCTTAACTGCCTTTACCTAAAATGTGGAAGAAATTGGGAAAAGGGAGACATTTAAGAGTTTTGAGACTCCAATATTTTCCAACACGACATCACTTGAGGACAAATTAAAGCATCCTGCTTAACGAGAACCTATTTCTTTAAGTGAAACACAATGTCAGAAACCCTGTTTACTACAATATATAATTCTGCAATAAATGTAAAGTTACTATATCCTGAGCGAGTACAATTAGCACTTCAGGTTTATATCATTCATTCCCAACGTCACAATATTGCGAATCATAAACATCAGTTGAAGAAGCAACGAATTGAATTCGAGACGCGGTTAAAGAAACAATGCTTCATATAAGACAAAACACTACAGAATATCTCAAGAGTATCTTCTAAGTAAAGCTGGTACAAATATACAATTAATACAATTAACTTTTTCAGATTCGTAATACAATTAATA
>JAPMOR010102267.1:1708984-1748409 GCA_026543865.1 Argiope aurantia | reverse complement strand
ATACAATTAATACAATTAACTTTTTCAGATTCGTAATACAATTAATACAATTAACTTTTTCAGATTCGTATAATTTTTTCCTATATAATACCGCTCTAATAGATTCATATGAACATCAGTATGACGATTCATATGAATCTATTACAGTTCGAGACAAACGGTTAAAGAAGCCCTGCTTTATATAGTGCATAGCGTGGCAGAATTGCTTAATTATCTTCTTATTACATCTAGTACGTCTAATACAAGTATAATTAATTCCGTCTAGTTTTCAAAATTTATTATAAATCCATTTGCTCTTTGGCTACAGGAAAATGGCAGACGAAAAAAGAAGCTGGCAATATGGTAACAATTACACAACCATTCTGTCTCATACAAACCAAAATAAGGTCAATGCCATCTGCACATGTATAAGAAAAAGATAGGAAAGCACAAATCTAATCTCTAGTTAAAAGGAATTCTAATTTAATAGGATTTAGTCAATACGCACATTTTAGAGAAGCATTTTAAGTTCAACCATTACCACAGGTGTAAAATACAGACTCCTATCTTCGGAAGACGAGTGACAAGAATTCCCAGTAGATAACTTTATGGTTACTTACGACGATTTCAGTCAGAGCCTTCTACTGCTATTTCAATCACTCAGCTTAAAAGCATAGATAAGAGCATTGATAGAAGAGAACTTGGAAACTGCAGGAAGCTGATGATTGCTCTATCTAAAAAATTGTATCAATCTTTTTTTTTTCCTCCCTCAACACTTGATGAACAAAAAAAAAATTGATATAAAGATAGATTTAAGCGAATCCAATTAAATGACTGTCGCAATCGAGAAAAAGATAAAACGGTTTCGAGTTAGAACGAACAAAAAAAAAAAAAAAGCATAAACCTTCATTGACTGAATTTCGCTAGAAGTATTAAGCCAAATTTAATTAAATTGCATTCTTCAATTCTATCAAATTTGAGTCAGCATTTTTCTGAATTCAATAGTTTCTACATTACTATCGTTACTCTTATTTCATGAAATTATATCGAAATTCAACAACAAATCAATCAAGTTAACACTTCTTAGCCATCCAAAAACTAAGTGTTTAAAATGCTTTGTTGGTCGCATTTGGTAGTTTAATTCCTTGAAAGACAATATAATTACCTTAATTAGAAACCAAAATTAGTAGTTGCGATCCCAGTAAAGGTCAGTCTAAATTGTTTGAATAAAAAATTGTACAAGGTGTGTTTTAAGCCGAAGCGTGCATTTAACTCAATGTCCTCAAAGCGGAGACAGAGGAATATTAAAAGTTAACATTACATGGAAAAAGGCACAAATGTATCAAGTTAACAACAGAAGAAATCAAGAGAACTATACAATATCTTCCCATAGATAAATTAAAATGGAATGTTTTAGATAAAAATTTGATATTTTCCGCAGAGTCGAGAAATTAACGATTTTGATTTCCTCAAATTTTCTCGAAGTGGAATAAGGTTAATTAATTAGCTTCTCAATAATTTTAACTAACAGAAAATGAGCCATTATTAAATTAAGATTTTTTTTTCGATAGAAAAATAAATGCAATCACAAAACTAGACTTTCATATGACTCGTTTCCTGTCACAGCGAATCTCTAAATCAAACAACATACGCATACTACCAAACATTTAAGCGCATTAGCGGCTGTTCAAATTTACTGGAAAAAACACTGACTGACAGTTTCGCGCATGCTTTCCAGAGTAATAATGTTTAATTAAGCCTTATGGTGCGTCTAATTTGATTTTCATCACAGTATTAAATGTAATAAAACGAAGCAGCTTATTTTTTCTATTTTTCGCAACCAGCAGACCTAGTTTTCTAAATTACGAAAAACAGTATAAACTGACAAGGGAAATAAAATAGATTTCAGAAAATCCACAAATTCCATGAAGCATTACAACGCTTCAAGAGATGTAAATATAAATTAATACTGACAAGTTGTTCAATGGTCAAACGGAATTTGTAGTTCTTTTTTATACGAAAATAAACATAACGACAGAACTAATTAAAATCCGAAGTAATATAAAATCTAATAATCCGAATTTAAAAATTATTAATGTGAATTTCAAAATAAATGCTAATTAAAATCAATGCCTAGGATGCACTCCAGATGAGCATCATACGAAATATGACCTCCCATTAATATTTTCAAGAAACCAAGAAATAATGGCGTAAACCAGACGACAATGTAAATCGCGCTAAACCATCTGAATTGATAAAAAAAAAATGCTCTAAAAATCAGGAGAGACTAATAAAAGAAAAATTTTAAAAGACGCCGACATAATGCGTGATAATATTACACAAGTATCGTCAGGTATGATGGTTCGAAGTGTTACTACTATAAATGTCGTTAAATAAAATGAAATTGACAAAAAAAAAAGAATGCACATTACATCTTTTTTTTAAAAAAAGAAACAATAGTTTAAAATACAAAAAACATACAATTCTGACACACACACAAAACCGAGGAGAATAGTTTGCCTGAAACCTTCGCGCATATTCTTTAATAAATGTCTTATCTCCTCCCTGCATAAAATTGTGGACCTTGGGTTAAGAGAGTAAATTTAGCATTTATACTAAATCTATGATACGAATATATATTTTGAATGCCTTTTTTCAACCTATTGAAAAACCAAAATTCGACAAGGAACTACACATGTAATCACAAGACCGTAACCTTGAGTTATAGTATTCAAGGCAGATAGTTAAAAGACCAAAAGCGTTTTTCGAATTCAGGAAGATATAAAACACGGAGATTCGTCATAATCTCGAACCGAATTTTTTGACGATTACAATATTTTTACTATGCTATGAGAGAGTTAAAAATAATTATCGTTAAAGTTAACCTCAAAACTTTTAAGTCACTCTATGTCAAGCAATTTTTAACATATTCAATTCGAATGGAATAAGGCTAGTATTACGAACAAAATTAACATAGAATGCCACAAAATCACTAGAGTGGCCATTTTAGCTGAAAATAAGTGCAAATCGATTATATGTTCTTGAACAAGAGATGTTCTCATCGGCGAAAATATTATTATAATGTAAAAATCAAAACAACTGCATAAAAAAAACTTATACGTGTTTTATCATTTATCCATCTGGTATCGGTACCTTTTTTTTAAATTCTACATTTTTCAAGGAATTGCACGATTTAGTGATTGATGAATAACTATTTAATGAATTAAATACTTACAGAAAAATATTGAAGGAGATGCATGGCCTAAATATAGAGGAAAGCAGAGATCGTGTGGTGACAGGCTCAGTATGTTCACGGAGTATATTAATTTCAGTTTCCTTTACATCAAAGAATCGCCAAACATGATGGACAAAGATAATTTGTGATAAGGCAATTGTAACTGTAGTTCAAAATTGTAAAATCATACACCGACAATTGTCGAAACTTCAAATAAGTCTTTAATCTAACATAAACAAGTGGAAATCTCCCAGAAACTTTCTAGAATGCTCTCTAATAAATGTACTTGGGTATTATTAATCGTATGCAATTGGCAAACATTAATTAGTACAGAGGCAATTAGAGAGTGATCTATGCAGATTTTTTTTGGCAATAAATCTTCGGGATACAATTAATATAAAAATACAAAAAAAAAAAAACCGAAGTTTTTTTGGACGCATTTTTTCTGATCGATAAAAACCGAAATTTGACACAGAACTAAATTGCTGTCAGAAAAATCACATACCAAATTTCCCATATTTAAGTCATAGCAATTTTTAGTTATCGTATTAGCATGCTTGTGAAAGAATAAACCGACAGACGATCACCCCCCCCCGATTATAAATCTGGCACTTATCTACTTTACATGTTCAATTTGTGAACCAAATTTTATTTATCTAGCTCTCTTCGTTTAGTAGTTATCGCGTTTAACTTATATTCGGACAACTTCCTCTGAATGAAATTCGTTTAAAATTTGATTTTAAAAAATCTACAAATTTGGTCTAGAGATACTAAATTTCATTCGTCTAGTTATTTGAATTGTCGAATTCACAGATAGACAGGCTGACATAATTTCAAAAATGTGATTTTCGGATTCGGCGAGATCTAAAATGTGGAGATTCTCTAAAATCGCCATTTCGAATTTTTTGACGGATCCAATAACTTCTCTTTAAATAAATATTTCGTATACGAAAAAATAAAAAATATACAACTTTTTTTTTTGCACCAGATTTTGATTACTTTTGCGTGACCTTTAGTGGTTGGTGTCAGTGTAATTAAGATTCGTTACAGCCTCAAAACCGTCTTAAAATCAAAAAATTAAACACACTGAATAAACTGTCATAGCAGGTCAAAATTTTGACTTTAAGCTTTCGGAAATGTATACCACAAAAAGTACGTTTCGAAAGAAATTGGCATGCCGAAAATGTAGTTTTTCCTGAAGTCCTTGCCAATTAAAAAAAATAGCTATAAAATATTTGCATAACGAGCATCTGTTCACTGTAGTTATAAAATCAAGTGAGAAAAAAATCACCGTTAGTTAATTTATTTGCGTGAAGAAAACAATCCAAATGCTTTGCACACTTTTCTAAACTGAACTAGTTATTTTGTGTGTGCACGGAATTTATCACACCATTCGTCTATCAGATAATTAGTATCATTTGTTTATGCGTTTTCGGATATGCAATGGATAAAAATTTTAATTTGTGATATCGTCCTAACTTAGTTTTCCTTTATTCATCTTAGAATATATAAAATTGATAATTTTGAATTTATTCATCTCATATTAAGTATTTTAAATCATCACATCCAAAAATAGCCATTATAAGCTACACATCCAAAAATAGCCATTATAAGCTAGTATTTGTTAATGCC
Organism: Argiope aurantia; assembly: GCA_026543865.1. Taxonomy (NCBI): domain Eukaryota; kingdom Metazoa; phylum Arthropoda; class Arachnida; order Araneae; family Araneidae; genus Argiope; species Argiope aurantia. Next base: position 1,743,563 of record JAPMOR010102267.1, on the reverse strand, counting down.
GAATTTATCAAATTAGATGCACCGCAGTTTCAGTTTGCAATCGGAAAGAATTTCGGCTGTTGAATGTGTTTAGACCAAGTTGAAATAAAAACTGTCAGACCGGATTTCCTACAACTATTTTAACTATCACTATTTTTAAAGATTGCAATGCTTTAAATTTATCTTCCATAAACAGAAATCTGATGACACCAAAGAGTATTTAGAACTTCTACACAAAAGCATTTGAAGCCTCCACTAAATAGAATTCAAATCTCTCAATATATGAAACAAAAAAAAATCCAGTACGGTGCCAGAGTGAATTATATGTAGTACTGATAATATAATTTCAACTGTAACCTTGTTTATTTGTTGACAATCTCTATAATTTGCCATGGCTAGGACGATGAAGAAAAATTGCCTTTGCCTATTACAGATTATTTTTATTCCAGATAGTAAAATAAAAAAATTCTTTGCATGCTGTTCTGTTCAAAACTGATCTATAGATATAAATTAACTGTTGACAGTTACATTTTTGCTATGAAAATCTGAAAGGGTCAATATTTACATAAATTACACAGATGTCAAATTGTGTATTTAAAAAGCATAACAGTAAATAGATTTGTTAAGAGCTCTTGCCAGGTGCATAAACCCAAATTAAATTTATTTTTCATTAAAAGATTTTTCAAGCGTAACATACGCAGTTCAGACATTAAAAAAATGATAAAATAGCATTAGTAAATTTAATAACGCGAATATTTACTCCACTTGCGAAATACTAACACCCTGAAGGTCTAGTCTGAAAAGAAATTTGATATACATACAAACCGGATATTTTTCATTCATTATACAGACAGTCAACAATTTTTAGTATTTTTCCTATGAAACATGTTTTACAAACTTACATGGTTGAGTGAATTAGAAAGGCAGTTTTTTCCTTTTCCCGCCTACTTGAAGCCCTATATTTTAATATAAAAAACTGAAGATCAAAAATAATGCCATCAAGCCTTATATTCATTATAAAAATCAAAGACAAAATATGTTTACCAACATTTTAAATTCAATAAACTTGGAAACAAATTGCGTACGGAAAGAAAAGGCCAAACATAAACGTCTTCATTCATGAAATCTTCTATCCAAAGATATTTTAAGATAAAAAAAAGACTCTTGTTTCTTCTTAAAATGGCCTAAATCAACAAATATATCAAAATTTGTGACACTGAAAATATATTGGATAGATTTACAGTAATAAGCTTAGGGTTTTATTATATATAAATTTCTTTAAAATTAGTTCACTGTTCAATTTTACTTCTAAAACATTTCCATAACCTCTCCAGAAAATGTTAGATCATTATTGTTAACAATAGTAGATGTATGTTAAGTGCTGTTTTAAAATTTTACTCTCATCGCATTCTTCTGTATCCTATCCTAAAATGTGATTTACAAAAGTTTAATATCAAAAAAATTAATCCATAAAATTAATAATTTCGCGCCTATGTAGGTAATTCATATGCAAAAGATTGCATATGAGGAAAGCAGATAATAACAGCATTTTCTTTTACTAAGGATTCGCGTATGATTTTGTAAAAATTGTCAAAAAAAAAAAAAGGTAAAATTGTTTTATTTGAAATATTTAACAAAGCTTATTTAAATTATACATCTCACTAAATTCCTTTTTTTTATTTACCACCACTTATTACGTTCTTGAATCTTATCAATATGAATAGTTGGAGTCCGAATTGTATTCGACCTCTACCAATTTTTTCTCCCCCCCCCCTCCTACTAAAAAGGTTACAAGCTGAAATTATACACTCTTTTACTAATTATCATGACTTTATAAAAGTATTCGATTATAAGTTCATTACCTTGTATCTTCAGTTATTAATGGGAAATAAGTAAAATAAAATTTTAAACACACATTATTTTTAACAGAACCCACACTAAACAGTTCGAAAAAAAAAAAATTCAGCCGGTTAAACATCAGCGAATGGTTTTCAAGCAATAAGATTCGTACATAAGCCGGCTCTGAAGTCGATTATCTAGAATTATACAAGATGAGTCACATATGCATATTTTAAGCATATCGGTAATCATTCAAAACTTTATATAAATAAAATAATAAAAAGTATAACATTTCATAAATACAGAAAAAAATTTAAGAAATCTTCCATGCTTTAAATTCTTACAAGCAATATCTTTCCTACACCAGGTACAGAAGTGCATTCAAAGCGCGGATACGGCAATTTTTTTTTTTTAATTAGCAATTGTTTAAATTTTCCAAAGAACAAACATTTGCATTTTTGATCGAAAAAGGTAGAAATTTTCTTTGCCAGTAATTAAATAAAAAGACAGAAATCTAAGATTATTCCGTCTTTTTCCATTTATATAAAGGGTCAAGGTCATAACCAAGAATTCTATGAACAAAGCAATCACGCATACTTTACCAACAAAGCAGTTTCACCACGCATCCTAGCAAATATTCCCTTTCCTTCCCATTACCATTTACACGTTCTGGTATCATGGGTTGAGATTTGAAAGAGATTCGAATTGCAAAGTCAATTTGGAACCTTTGAGAAATGGTTTAAACAATATGCGTTTTTCTTAAAATACCATTTTGGTTTAAGTCCAGATAAAAATGAACGAAATGATATTAAAAGATGCCATTTCATTATTCTTAATCTTAATAATTTTGTCGTGCGCTAAACTTTTTTACAAACACGTGTCTTTTAAATCAATTGCACTTTAAAAACTTCAAAGATAAAAAATGCATGAGATATATTCTCTTGAACAAAAACTTGAAACAACTATTACTAAGTTTTAAAAACATCTGCGCGTATATTCAAATAACTTTTAGTGCGGATTCAGAACCTTTTATTTCTAAAAATAAACTAAAAATATTTAAAGCATTCTAATCTAAACGATTAGGATTTTTAAAAAAAACTTTCACGTTGGACAAAAAAAAATGTAGCAGCTTTTCTTTTTTACCACGAATTGCTTAGCTGGAAAAACCAACGATCCAACCAGTTGGGCAGGTGCAACTCAAAGCCGATAATATGAACAGACATTCAACCACTTTCATTTCAAAACTTTAGTAAAATGTTTTTTTAACGATAAAATTTTATTTCCTGAATAAATCTCAGAAATTTATTACTGAAGTATGAAAGAAAATATTCCCAGAAATTGCACAATGAAAAAAAAAAAAATGTGCGTCAAAAAAAATCAAATAAATGCCTCTTTTCTTTTATTGTTCTATTTAAAATGAAAAATATATAACTTCCAACATCATTTCCATGATGTATTAATTTTAAAAACAATTTAAAGTAAACTAAAAATACATAAATCATTCTCAAAGAGAATAATGTAATTACTTCAGAAAGTACAACATTTATGAAGAAAACGTGCACATATATAAACAGCAGGGGGGGGGGGATTCCAAAAACAGAAGAGTGCGACTAAAATACAAAACAGAACAACATTTAGCGGGCAATATTATATATATATATATATATATAGCGCAGATACAGTGAAATTTAATTATCTGTTCAGTGCATTGTAAATGAACAAGAAAGTCAGAAACATACATTTTGCAGTTTAATAATTGATCACATTTTTAAATAAAATAAAAAACTAAGCAGAGGCTAAAATATACAATTGTATTGGTTAAGAACATTGAAGAAAATATAATCCTGCATAAGCATGTTTATAGAAAAGTTGCTGATAGTTCACTTTAGATTTAAATCATTTATGTTATTTATTTGAAGAGATATAAAAATAAGTAAATATATAAAAAAATATTTAGAAATCCTTACAGATTCTTCTTTAGTTACATAAAGGCTTTTTAATTTCCGACATAAACACGACAATTATACCCAAGCCTCGATCTAACTGAGCCTCTATTTCAGGTATTAAACTGTAGACCGCAATTCGAATTCGAAAAATCTTTTGAATAATTTCTTCTTTCAATATGTTTAACACTAGAACCACCGGAACAATCAAAATGACTGGTAGATCTTTAGTAGAATCTATGTCTATGTTGTGTCTAGTAGTCTAATGTTAAGTGAAAATCATTTCATCAAAATTTGCATCATTTCATCAAAATTTGCTGTATTATTATATTAAATTTATTAATTTTAAAATACCATCAGTTAATATCCCGTTTTCTAATAAATTTCTCATAAATGGTTCACGATAAGTCTTCCCGAATGAAAATGCTGCGAAAATTTTATTCCTCGAAAAGGGGTTACGCTAGAAGTTTCGGAAACTTGGCTGTAAAGTCAAACAAAGGAATTATATGTGGAGAGGAACGAATAGGGGAAGGAGCCGTACTTCCTAAATAATGAAGATGAGAAAGGAAATTTTCCGAAAAAATAAATAACATGATTAATTCCTTGCAGAAATTTACCGCGTTCTAAATTTTTAATTTAAGAAAGGTCTTCCTATTTAGACCATTCTGCTTTAAACAGATTCAATCGTGTGAAGTTTGGCAATAATAATGAATGTCCCTAATTATATTTATTACTGAAAAAAAAAACGCAAAAATGTAAGGAACCCATGGGTATGCACGATAACCACAGGATTTAAGTATTGTCGATCCTACTAACCCGATGTCTAAAACTCATGTTCAAAACATTTAAAAATCAGAAAACACAAACTGCCAATATCTCCAATTTAAACGAATGAAATTCAGAGAAAAGCGACTTTCTATGCAAATAAAAGAGAAATTATTAGCCGTATCGTATGTAGCCCAAGTCGCACAAATACTTATTGTTTGACAACGGATTGTAAAACCCTCCGCGCTTTTGCGTATGCGTTAGGATGGGTTTAATTCGTCAAAATAGGAGTTAGAGAAAGATGAAAGGATGTTTATATTTAACAATGAAGTCCAAGGTCAAAGGTGAATACCGGAAATGCGCTCATCGTTCCGCGTCTCACCCCTTAATGAGATGGAATCATCGAAATGTGATCGTCTCGGAATCCGTAATCAAACTTTTTTTTTTTTTTTTTTTTTTTGTAATTTGCATTATTATGCATCAACTATGACCAACAACAATCCGTGCTTTTTTGTGTATTTCCTCGAGTGTTAGTCTTAAGTGTTTAATACAAACGAATGGGTTTCCACAAAATAAGAAATCATATGTACAAAAAGTTCCACTTTTTCCCCTAAGTTATACAAAATTATATTTGATCACTGCCTCCAGAAGACAAAATGTGTAGTTTTCACAAATCTCTGATATACTTCCCAATAAAAACTATAAACAGCTTCATTTGAAACTGTAACGATTTTTAACTTTATTACAAAACAAGAATCGGGAAAGTACAATTCATTTTCAATTGAAACCTAACTCCACATACATTTGCCAATTTAAAACAAATGCGCGTTCAACACTATTAATTACAGATAATAAATACATTTCTGTTATCTAAATGGAGATATCTAATATAACTAAGAATAAATAATTAAACAAGTGTTAAGTATACCAAAAGTCAAATCACGTAGGTAAGTCGTAAAAGATGTCGCATTAGCACGTAGGTGCACTGAACGAAGCAAGTATTAACCTGAAACTCTACCGCAATTTAGATAAAACACTAAGTGGTACTTATCTCAGCTCAATTACTTTAACAATGAATCTTGTAAATAATTTTTTCTCCTTCCCTTTTCCGACTTGAAATCGAATACAAATTAGGGTGCTTGACCTTTTGCAATACGGACTCCTACACAACTTGTCGTTTTCTGCTTTGTTAATATTAATTTGCACTTATATTTGTAGCAAAACAGATAAGTGTATAAAATACAGATAATACAGATATTTTTAATATGCAAATCAACATTCCTCCATTTTTAACTAGTCCAAATCGGATATTCTGAAACTTTTACATTTACTGACACTTTTGGGGGTGAGGGAGGAGGGACATAATTCCCGCCATAAAACTTTTGTCGCGAGTTAAAATATTAAAAAGTAAAAACATTAATAAATAAAAAAAAGAAATTCGCTATATAGTTTTTCTCTAAATTAAAAAGGCAGTAGTATGAGAGTTTTCACAACATCAGTGATCTTTTAAATGGATCCACACAGGGTTGCAATGTGAGAAGCTCTGTGCTAAAATAAATGAAATATAACTCAATTTTGAGAATTCAATTCTTCGACAGCCTGCCATTTGTTTCACAATATTTAAAGAAAAAAAATTGAAGCTGATTACAAATTTAAAAGATCATTAACTGTTTTATAGTTTTCTAAGTTCATAAAATATCTAAATAAGCACAATTTCGATATCAGAAATAAACTAATCACAAAACGATGTGAAATTACGTTTACACCTTGAATACTATAGCGTGTTCCGACAATCAAATCGAGACCCAATTTTCTCCTCTCTTTTCATAAATAAGATATGGTTTAATAATATTGCAATGCAAGCAATTTCTTGCCTTTTCCTTCAATTTTTGAGAGACCAGATGCATACTATATATCAACTTTATTATAGCTTAATTAAATACAGTAATACTATTTTAGTTTTATGTTAATTTAATATGCGAATTATCAATTTTCAATGATTATTTGACGTTTAATGTTCCTCTCCTAACCAAAAATGTGATATTTATAATGCTTTTTGCTGGTCACATTTGCCGGTTAAATTCCTTAAAAGTTAATGCAATTAATTTAATTTGCAACCAAAATTAATGGCTGCGACTTCAGTAAACATCTGCCTAAGTTAGTTGAAAAAAATTATATGCAATTTAATCCTAAAGTATGCATGTAATCCTATGTTCCCTACAAAATTTTACAATTCAATACCACAAAAGAATATCCAGGAATATGTATTAATTTCTTTTTTTCATTAAAGTCTCGCGGCTTAATTCTTTTAAGTACTCACATTTTCTAAATAGTTTCCATTTCTCTGAAGATTCCAAAAGCGCGTAAAAAAATGGGAAGAAATCAGACAACGAATTCGAGAACTAAAATATTTGCAAACGCGATACAAGCGAAATGATTCTTACCTGCAACAACTAGTTTCAGAAAACCCACAGACCGACGATTTCCCCGAAGGATTAAACTGCGTTCAATCACAAAAGATTTTTTTCCCCATACCCAGCACAGATTCTTAGAATAGCTGTCCACTGACCAACACTCTACAGAGCAGGAAAGAAGGCTGAACAATGGTTGAGGTGAAATCAATTACATATGGCTGTCACACCAAGAGTCCAATGATAAAAGCGAGTACATAGCTTCTAGCTACACTTCGAGACCTCGTCTTTGTACGAAAAACTAACGCAGTTTCAATACATCTGTCTACGTTTGAAGTAAAAAGTACCATTTCATCACGATGGCCATTTATTTTTCGCAAAGGAAATACCAAAAATGTGGAAATACGGAATGGTACTGAAGTTATATTTTAATTGTCGCCGAAACATTACTGATAGAATGACGGAAGATAAGAGAAAAAAAAATGTGAAAATACTTTCTTTTGTGTTAGATCTACCAACAATTAGAATAAGCTTAACCGAACTTCACAGAAACAAACAATTATAATTAATAAATTTCCTTATCGCTATTTATACATAGCAAAATCGCTAGTAATCACTGTTTCAATTAATATACGTAGCGAAATTACAGTTTTACTTTGAAAAGACAATGCAATTCCATCGCACAATGTCGTTTTTAATGCGATACGAATTATTACATTTCGTGAAAATAATTTTTATATCATTATTATTTTGAAAATTTCACACCCCAATTTATTTTAACATATATAACTTTCAAAACTCAAAATTATTTTATTCGTAAGAAAAAGCAACATTCCTCCCGAATTATAAAAGGGGGGAAGTCCTTAAAGCTGCTTTAACCCAAAGAATGCTCTCTTTATAAACATGCAATATTCTTGGGTGATAAAATTCAACAATACGTCACAAGCAGTTATGCCAAATTTAGCTAATCGCACTGACATAAAATTTCACTCATCAGTATTTTTAATTGGATTTTAATCAGCTAAAAGATTTGAAATAAAAAATAAGGATATTTATCGAAAGAGAAGTCACATGCTTTTTATGATAGCACACTGAGGGACAAATGAACCTAATTATTTCCGTATAAATATATTTTTAAAAAAAAACTTTATCAGGTGGATCACGAAACTGAATCGCATCTCATTAAAGAAATCTTATATAGCTGAATAATAATATTGGAAAAACAGTTATTATCATGAATTAATAATTAATACTACAACAACTTTTGCAATGAATAAGCTCATTCCGAAAAAATGTACGTAGCTAATAGCAAAAATGTTCAATATGCATGATTCACTGACTGCATATGAATAACCTTAAGGGTACTGGGAACATTTGTACCTTGAAAAAACTGATTTTTCGATTATACTCTAATAAAGTAGGAGATATTTCACTGATTACAGAAATGTATAATTTGTTTTATTTGTTAATTAATTGTTATAATTTGTTTAGAAATGTATAATTTCGAAAGTTTGCGAATTATTTTTTAACAATTTAACATGATCGCCTAAAATATAAAGTTTTTTCCCTTTTTCTCAAAGCATGTTTTCTTCAAATTTCGGCACAAATAAAACACATTCTTCATACAATCGTATGAAACCTTGTACAACAATACTCATAAACATTATGCATCTAATAAACCTATTTTTATTTTTTTCTACGAAATAGTATTAATTTTTAGAGGTTGTTTATTATGCAAAATACCATCTATTTAGATTTCCATGACATTTTGTTGGACCTTTTATTAGCATATTTAAATAAAAATAAGTTCACTGTATTTATTAAACCCATGCTCATATATTATGTTAATTGTGGAGTGATTTTACTTAGAATTATGTTTTCTGAGCGTACCGATATGTGACTATGGACTTGATAGTTGCTGTAACACAACACATATTCGATTTGCTCTTAAAAAACAAATACTTTAAGAAACAAACATTTTAATACTGTTTTATAATTAAAATATAACATTCGTTCTGCATATTTTAAAATTTCTATCAGATGTAAAATTTTCTAGTGAAAAAAATCCTCTTTGTTTACAATTGAAATGTTGGCAATTTTCACTGTCGAGAACGCCCGAGTTCTTTTAAAAAGTAATGCTTGAATAATGAGATTCTTATGTAAAATATTATTTTATACTGCAAACATTTACTTAACCCGCCAGTGAAGTTTAACTGATACACTGTACAATATAGGAGTTTAAAACTGACAAACGCATCCAATTAAAGCAAAAGTGAAGAAAAATCGTATATAATGCATTGTTTTTACATATAAAGTCTAACAATGAAATGAATGTGAGAAAGGCTTGAATGGGCTAATAAAACCTTTATTAAAGCACTTATTTCTAGCTTGCAAGTACAAAAGAAATCCTTCTCGCTTAATACCACCACCTACCTCAAATTTAGAAATTCTTTATGAGGAAGAAGGGGCTATTTTTCTTGGTCAATAACAAATATTTCTGACTCCCCTCCCCATACACATTAGGCATGAACATGCGTTCTCATATTGCTCATAACAAATAAAAAAAGATCAGAACTGTTTGTAAATTGTTGCCAAAATTTCGAGGGTTTCTCTCTCTTTCTCCTTTTCTTTTGTTAAATTCAGAAATTTGAGATAGTTGGTGTTACTAATTAACCGCGAAATTTTTACTTTTACTTTTTAAATTTTTACTTACTTTTTTTACTAAACTTTTGTCTATCAAAAACTTGTGATAATTCACTAAAAAACGAAGGATTCTAATCAGTGACAACTCTCAACATAAACTACAATTCCTTGCTGTTAATAATCAAAATAGAACGAATTTTAATAATAGTAATAACAATAATAAACTAACTACATGGATATTTCTAAAATACATACGATAATATAAAAAAATTTGAAATATAGATGTTTCGCTATGCATTTAATGAGGAAAAATTGTTAAGAATAGTTTTATTATTACTTTTCTAACTATGAATTGCAGAAAAAAATAATGCATTGACTGTCTGAAACTTGTCAATGCATTAATTTTAAAAATCGACCGTTTAAACGCAACTTGCAGTTGAATTGTTTACAATCCTGCCACTTGAAATAAATACAATAAAACATTCTAAATGTAAGGCACCTATTTTCTTAGTTGCACAGGGTAGATTCAAAGTCAAAATACAATAAAAAAAATTCTAACTAATAACTTTAAAAAAAAAAAGAGAGAGAGAGAAGCTGAGTGAACTCAATAGTGCCCTAGGACAAGCGCACGTAGCCCAGATAACAGAATGCAATTCGTTCGAAAGATTGTGAAACCATAAAATCAGGTTCTTGCAGTTACAAACGAGAGAAGCCTAGGGCAATCACTTCTTCACATAACCATACTGGTGGCCATGTGAACGATCTTCTTTCTTTCTCAGCCTTTACTGCTACCGAACGGACAACTTTCGCTTCCATGATATGCACACAATTTGAAGTTGGGGATGAGTGAAACTAACTCCGGTGATGAATAATGATAGAACTCAAATTACCAAACTTGCAGAATACCAAAAAAGTCGAAACTTGATAAGCATTTTACACACAATGAGAAAAAGGACTTGAAGTAAATTTTAATTTGAAAAGTTCTGTTTACAACACGTGTGTTCAAGTTTTGTACGTGTTCAAGCTTTTACACGTAAGATATACTTTTGAGCAAGTTAATAGCAGCTTTGGTGTCTGAAAGATACTAAATATTTATATTTACATGCTCATTTACATGTTTTTACAGCTTTGATTCTCCGAAATCTTTCAAACTGCTAAAATGTATAAGAAATTTGAGCATCCAAATCGAATAGGCATTTTTACTTTAGCTTTCCAAACCAAAAGGATTGTAAACAGCATGTTTGATATTAATGAGTATTTTAAAAATATTTCTTCATTAAAATATAATTGCCCTTTCTTAGTATTTTACTAAAGCCGAATAAAAAGAAAATAGGAAGAAATGAACATGTATTTTCTGAGATTCACAGTAAATACAAGTTTTTAATATCATAAAAGAAATTTGCGTATTTGCACAGTAAATCAAACACTAGTTCTGGAGTGAAACATTTTACCTCTGAACAAGAAGTTAATAACAAAATGAGAGTTTAAAATCCTAAAATCGTCCTTCAGTACATAGGATTATTTCGTGGCACGTGTGTTCAGTCATTGCTTCTTTCGCAAGTTGAGATTTCGAGACACAAAAATCAACTGGACATCGCAGGTTAGCGCAACAGATGTCTTTTAAAATGAAGAATTACAAAACTTGCATGTAAACAAAATTTCCACCCACTCGCTGCTTAGCATCCTACACACTGGAGTGCCCCTTTCCTTGAAGAGGGTGCTTTATAATTAAGGCAAAACAATAAACAAAGAAAAAGTTTATAGGACTCCAAAACAGGTCTCCTGGTCTCAACAAAAGGACCCGAGACTTGTTTGAACAAGCGTATACGCAGGTTGATCAAGTGGTTACTGAATTAAGTAGATTAGATTCCTCGACTTTTCAGAGTGCTCAAGGTCATTTATTTCAATTCATGACCGCGTTCGTTTATTTACGAAACACTGTCACACGTAGGAATGTTATTTTTTATAGATCTTCTTCATGTTAGCAGGGAAATATGAAGACAGAAAAAAAAGAAAAAAAAAGATAAAGAAATATAAAGTAAGAGGGAAAAGAGAAAGAGTTGCCCCCACAACATAAAGAAGATTATGAAGAAGTTATTTTAGACATTAAAGAAAAAAAAATGCATTACTACATCTTTTTTTCCTACTAAACTTTTATTGAAGAGAATTAAAGATAATGTTTAAAATATAACTTTTAAAGAACCAAATATAGAGAAATAATGTGAAATTATTTAATATAATTTAAGTTTCAAAATTCTTTGGCTTTTATTTATAAGAACGGTGAAAGTTCGATTTTATAAAACAAAATTTAGAAGACGGCAGTTTTTCAAACTCGAAAATATTTCAGAAGTTTACGAAAAATTTTGGAAAGTAGTTTTATTTTACTAAATCGTATCACAACGATACATGACACTCCTCTTCACTACTGAAACAAAATAACGCTCAGGGTATATTATTATTTTCCGCTTCTTTAGCCTATTTGGTGTTAAAAATTGACATAAACGCACTAATGTATTGTCCCCACTGTGCTCTGGTACCCGGATCATCTATACCTCCTCTTGCCCCCCATTCTTATCACCACGCCACTGCTTATCTTCTTTTTATTTATTTATTTATTTTAGTTTGCTACGTTTGAATTTATTTTTCCTTATTAAAAGAAAGAAAAAAAAATAATTTTGAAGAAGAAAATATATAATACATATTGCTTTAACTGAAAATAAATAAGATGATGAGTGAATTCCAGTAAAAATTCCATTTCCGTGGAATCCGCTTACTCGCCGCTCGTTATTTTTTAAAAGGCTGAAACTTGCAGTTTCTGAATACCCCCCACCCCTTCTTTTTAAAAAGTTCAGACATTGAAAATTAAAGAGCAACAAATCCTATTCGATTTTATAATTATTTTACATTCCGTAGTAACATATATTCAAGAGCGGCATCAAAGCTTTATTCACATAATCGAATACAATTCGAATTTACAGAGTATGCAAAAACATGAATACACATATTGTATAGCAATAACATAAACAAATAATAACATGAAGTTCATTACTAAAACTAATTTGCATAAATATAAAATTCTGTTAGTTATCGGCTGTCTTTGAATTATTGACTGTTATGATCAATGCGCTACAGATAAAACTGTCCGATGGAATTGCAAACGATGTTAAGCATATCAATTGGCATTTAGGCCCATTCTCTTTCAATGCATGCTCAAACTTATCTATAAAAAATTTTGAATTATAAATATAATATTTCATATATAATATATGCATACTGCATGAAAAGAAATCTATCAGAGTGAGGTCGGGTGAGTGTAGGAATTCAATGATACCTTTTCGTCTTAATCATTTATTCACCAGAATTTTATCAAGATATAACCTCACACAGCGACAGTAATATGGAAATGCTCCGCCCAATTGAAATACCATCCTTAACCTTACCTAGCATATGTAGAATAACAAATTCCTGTTAGAAATAAACATCACCAGTTATTATATTCTCTTAGAAAAAAACAAATCCAATCCACTTACACAGGGTTCCATTGTCAAACTAGGATGGTCAACTGCAATTATGACGAGTGACAGAGCGAGCATCAATGAAAAAATTTAGCTTTAATGTAAAGAAACATAATTGTAAAAAATAATTTACTAAATAATTAGAATTATGAAACTCTAATAACTGCTAAGATTCTACCCTTATATTTACAATTTTAAGCTATGAAATTTGGATGTACGTTATTGATGGTTTACCTAAGTTATTAAATGCAGATAAACATTTTTGGTCAATATATGTTTAGTGAACGCAACATCCGATGATGTATTATTTCAAATAAATTCTATTCTTTTTTTCCAAAGCGTCAGAACATAATAAATACGACATAGTCGTCTGACTTATTTCTATGTAATTATATGCAAAACATACATGTTCCACTATCTGCTTATATTGCTTAATATAATGTAATTTATATTAAATAACATTATGATCAGCAGTTTTGAACGATGTAAAATGAGATGTGGGGAAACAATAACATTGGATGATGAAATATGTATGTAATTTCAATAACACCATATCGTTTTTAACCAATTCAATCTTATTGAAATAGAATTTAACAGCTTAAAACGCAACGTAAATTTATATTAATGCAACATTATGATGACAAGCTCATTGATAAGCAATTTTAAACAATGCAATACGACACAATGGAAAGGAAACAGCAAATTTGGATGATGGAATATATTTATGGAATTTCAGTAATATCAGACTTCATTAAACTAATTCAATTTTATTGAAAAAAATGTTACCTGACCTGAAATATTTTTATATTAATATAATTTCGCCAACAAATTTGTTGTCCAACTCCAAAGCCTTGATTTTTATTCTTCTAAGAACAAAAAGTATTAAAGCATGTTGAGAGAACCATTTTAAAATAATGTTCAGATTTTTATTCCGTATTATTTCAAATCCTATTTCAACCATACAACTGTATTAATTTAAATCGCAGAATACATGAAAATCGTATAAGTATTTAATCTTTCTTGCCATATAAATTTAATATCACCTTTAAATCTCCGTTAGTCTAAATATTTAATAGATGCCCAATACAATCTGCATCTATTAGCTACTTTTAGCCTTTTTCAATTTGAATTTTTCTCACAAATTCGAATTCATTTCTATTTTTATTAGTATTAATTATTACAGTTGTAAAAGAAAATGATCAAAACCGGAGACATACATCACATAGTTTATATCTCTGAAATATACTGAAATCATTTAATAATGAAAATGATTGCCATTAACAGAGGTAACTTGCATTAGCTTACTTTCAAGTTCAAAGTGCGGTTATGGACCACGAGACAAATGATTGTCAAAATAGAATTTCAATGCAACCAATGTCAACACTACAGAACCGCAGATAATGTCATTTTTGCTAAAAATGCCAATCCAAAATTATAAATAGATTTTTCACTGGATGCGGACCTAAGACAGTCAGAAACGGTATTCCCCCTTCCATAGCTGTGAGCTTGCTATTTTTGAAGTAATCCATCAAGGATTTTCAAGCATCAATCACTCGGAAGTTTTAAAAATAGTGAAGAAACAAAGAAAGTTCGAATTAGTAACTTACAGGCGGAATAGTTAAGAGCAAATAATCAAGATATAGGGCATTAAAGTCATATATTATCGAAATCTTTGAAGAAACAATAAACTTTGGATAAAAAATCGCATATTCTTTCCCTTGAAATTTAATTAAATATTTAAAAATAATATTCAACACAGAAAAAATTAGAAAGTAATGAATAGAACTGCCAAGTGGTTTTTATAACGTTTCATAACAAATATTCCATGCATTTCATGTTTTATGAAAACTACAGTAGAAGGCATTTTAAACTGAAACATTTTGTCATATAAGTTTGAAATAAGTACTTCTATCATATAAGCTCTCACACGGTCTTTCTTATTTATTTATTTTTTCATAATAATAATATTTCAAATATAAAAAGGGGGGATGCTCAAAGGTCAGAAATAGTTGAAACGACTAAGGAGACACAAGTAACCAGTTTAGAACCACCATCAACCCCATAGTAATAAATATCCCACATTGCATACTTTTTGATCAGTAGATAAAACATCAAATCTATAAAAAAGTTTACAAGAATGTATCATGTCACTAAGGGAACACTTCATCAACTGCACTCCTTTTCCATCTACAGCTGGCCAATGATGCCTTATTGCTGCCTCGTGAGCAATTCAGGTGTTAAGTGAATAAAAATTTCAAGACAAATTTGTTAAATATGCTCTGAAATTTTGAAATTTCAAGAATATTTGTTAAATATGTTAAGCAAGCAGCATAATCTGTTGATTGACTATCATTGATTAAGGTACAAAACAAAGCGCATTAACTATACGGAAATCAAGAATATGAAAGTAAAGCAAAAAACTACTAGAAAAAACTGATATTCCAGGATAGTAACCCCTATAAAATTTTGTAAAGTAATTTTTTTCGGATCCTCATTTGATACGTTCCATATTCTCACCCTCACAGAATGATCAATAAATACTTCCAACTCATACTCCTGACTACACCCTAAACAATCTTTCTTGGGCACATGGGTCAATGATAACATGATTACATGCAGGAAAGGTTCTCAAAGCAGTTTGTCAAGAAACAGCTGCTGCCTTAACAACTGATAAATGTTAAAGGAGCAGCAGGTCAAATGATAAATGTAAAATAATCTTGATCTAGTCTCTAAGGATATATATACACAAAAATCAATTTAGTGAATTTAAGTGTTAGTTTAATAGGTTCACTCTCGACAGTCTCTAGATTTACGCACATCTCAGTGGTTTCAATTCCAAAGCACTTTCATTATCTAAATTTTTGGAAAGGACTATTTAGTGAATATTGCATAAAAACAAACGTTCAATAGAATTAATGCACAACTGCTTACTGATCCATGATACAATCAAGCGTTTCTTTTGTATAGTCATCTAAGTTTTCCGGAGAAATCATTCTTGGTCAAAAGTGTTCATACAACTATACCAAGCGTTCGAAATTGAAAAAAAAATGAATATTACAAGATTCCTTTGTGTAAAAAAAAAAAATCATTTTTTAGAAACTACTTACAAAACTCGGAAGTTAATATCAGTAAGCAATTATTTTTTAAATAATGGCGACTAGCTTATCACCGTAGCATTGAACTTTTAGATTGTTAACTATTAATATGGAATGCATTATTTAAAACTTTAGAAATTTGATAAGACTGGAAAACATGAATTTGAGAGAACCAGTCAAGTATAAATTTCTGCACATACAAATTAAAAAGTGTATATACTACAAAATAAAAGAGAGAATAAAAGTCCTACTTCACAGTTAATATGCAAGATTTTTTTTTATTTATTTATTTTAGTTTTAACACTGGCAAAAGAAGGCAATTCAATGTTTTGACGGATGAATTTGAATTTCCATCATAACATAAAAAATAATGTTGCAAAATGTGTATCAAATTTAAATAGAAAAAAATTATTTAAAATAAAAAATAGTAATTGTACGGAAATAAGGTACTTTTTTTTAGTTATATGAAAACGCCAAGATCATTTTTGTAAGATAATAGTGAAAGTGAGAAAAAATGAACATCTATTTTCATATGCAAGTCATAACGATTACCTACCTTATACCTGATGCTTAATTCCACCAACTACATTTCTTTAACGTCTTCTTTTCTTTGACTGAATATTTTGCATCTCCATTAATTAGCTAAGCCAAGTGTTGAACTAAGTGCCATTCGACAGTAAATAATAAGAACGATATTTGTGCCGAATGTTATATTATATATAGCATCCGAGTTCAACATTTTTTAAAGAAACTAATTCTAAGAAAACTACGGCAATTTTTGTTTGCTACAGCAAGTCACAGGAAGGTTCAGTATGATAGCCATCATACCAGTTTTCTAATCATTTAATAACAAAAAATACTGAGATCCCATCCAAAAAGTGAAAAAAAATTACAATTCTTAACAGATAAAATAGAATTAATGATCATTTATATTGCATTGCACTCTGGACGCTATACAATTATCCACAAATTATATGTCAATAATCAGAAGTGGCCACATGTAACATATTTTCAATATTGGAATCCCGCCCATCACTTCCAGAATTATTCTCAAGAACAATGCAATATTAATAGAAATATAATATAAATGCTTGAGACTTATACGATGTCAAGCAACAAACACCACGAAACAATTTCTCAACTTTTACTACAGAGGGTAAAAATGAATCACTCTCAGATAATAAATATGGCGAATCTTTTTTCAAATCTGGCGTGAATATATATATTCTCTCTCTCTCTCTCTCTCTCTCTCTATTCCCTTTGTCTCATCCTATCTTATCAGGGAATTCTCGCCGCACATATAGGAATTCTCATTTGCACTTCCATCCACCTTTTTTTTTTCCCCTCCTTATATTACTTTGAAAAATAGCACAAAATGTTTCATCGTACAGATATTACAATGTATTGTCTTTAAAATAATAAGCCTTAGTTCTTATCTTTTCCCTGTCATTCTTACTACACATTTAGCATATGGTCAAATTGACCATTATGCCATAAAATCCTCATCATATAATCATAGCATGGGCAAGGAAATGTTAAGTAAGAAAATAACTGAATGAAAGGCTGACAGTATAGTTTCAAATTCGATATTTATATCTATTAACATCCTATATTTCATACAGCCAACAAGACATGAAAATGAATGTATCTTACACAAAAATTTTAATTTCATCTTAACGCTCCTTTTTAAGGAAAAGTTTTGTTAACCCGAATACTTATAATCCAAATTATTAAAAAAAAATGTATCTGAAAATAAAATTTTGTAATAAATAAGAGACAAGCCAAGTTCAAAAACTCAGCACTAAATCCCGCTGTCCTCGGGGGGAAAAAATTTGAGATGATCACATATTCACACTGAATCTGTTAGAACTTGAATAGAAACAGACACAATGAGTGATAGTTTTTAGATACAATACAATGGAAATTATGCGATCTGGTGCCTTGTTAGCTACAAATGAACCATGACGGAAACTTAAATCCAACTGCTACCTTCAAATGCTGCAGCTTCTATTCTGCAAGTATAAAATTTATAAGAGAAGACATTTGCACAGGGCATCTAGTGAAGAAAATAAGCACATAAAAAAAGTACAAATTGTCCGTAAAATCTTTCCAAGTATCATTAAACCTATTTCATAGGTGATAAAATTTAATACCAATTAACTGAACTATAATAAATTCGTATGACAGAAGCCTGCTATTAAGTTGATTCGTATAATATTTAATAAGAGGTTAAGTAAATCAATACTGAATTATTAAATTATAACCTATGGTTGTATTTCTTTTACAAAGTCATTCATAAAAGGGCCGCATCTCTTATTATAGTAATGTAACAATCAGTGCCGTGAAGTTTAACAACTAATTTTTGTGGTTCAATATTGTGAAAGAGAATGCAATCAAATCAATCACTAATAACTTGGATGACAGAAACAGAAAGTTAACAATCACGCCGACTAACAGCGACTAACAATTCAATTTCGGATAATCCAAAATGTTGATTATTTGAATAAATCTCAATTTGAATTAGGATTAATATACTCATTAATTTTTGCCCTAAAATGCTACTACCTTTTTACAAATACTTCGATCGAAAGTGATTAACGGTCGATCATATACGATTGATACAGAAATCGTCAGCATAATCTAACCACGGAGAGAGATATTTCAAATACATCAATACTTCAAGCGGCTTAAAAATATTCAACAATATTGGTAACTATACTTTTTTTTTTTGATGCCGCTTATACTGCATGTATACTGAAGGCATGATTCATTTTTTGGTATTTCCACACAAAACTGTAAAATAATTGTTGCAATATTTTCCTTACGAAGAAAGATTTCGAGAATCCTTGTTCCCAAATACTTGTCATATAATCTCATTTAGTTTCATCATTTCTTTGAATTATTCTTTTGATGATTTCTATTTGTGTATCATTCTCATATTTTGTTTTTGCTTATTCAAATTTAACGATCTTATGTGGAAAATTATTTTTTTATACAAAAACATTTTCGACACACAATAATCACATTTTTGCCTTTTCCAATTTTTGCAGAGGGTTTCTACGGCTGCAAAAAAATGTACACAAAACGTTACGTTTCATTTCTCATGAGACATACAGTTATATAGTCTTACCATCAACCTCTACAGAAAAATCTAACACTTCATTATAGAAAACCAAATTTTTAAATACAGCGTAACAAACATTTTCGTGTCATTTAAAATTAACAACTGAGATAGGGTAAGTGTGCCCAGTAATGACACTGAAAATTATTTAAAATTTCCTTTTAATTTGTTACATTTTTTGAAAAAATTGCTGTTTGTAGGGTTAGCATCTGAGTAAAATTGACACTTCAACAAAATCCTGCAATAACAAAACTAATCGAAGTGCAATATAGTGAATATTTCAAAAACTGGTGGGATTTCTCAGCATTTTAGTTTCACGAACGTGACAGACTGTATAAAATTCCGCAACGGGTTTGATAAGAGTTGGATTATCGATTTTTTTTTCCAAGTCAGTTTTTTTTTCTTTCTTTTTTTTCTCCAAGCGTCTTATTTATGGCGTAAGTTTTTATAATTGTAGGAATTGACTCGGGCTTTCCTTTCAGAATCAATAGTTTTCTAAAAGGCATTGTCTTTCTTTCATAAAATTACTCCAAGATGACACGTCACATGGTGAATCTTAAAATAGAAATATATTTTATTATTATTATTAGCGAGACATGTTTATTTAAGCTTGCTGATTATACAGAACGAGATGCCCATGGGATAGAATTTTAAAACCTGATATATTTTTATTGTATTCTTTTTTGTTATTTTCCCCTCATCTCAACCTGAAAAGTCATGTTCTGCCGTCTTTTATTTTTTAATTTTCACTCCAGGACGTCCTTATTCACAACTTTTTCCAGGGACTTAAATTTACCTCCAGCATATTCGTGGATGCTGATACTAAATGCCAAAAAACTTCCGATTCTTTTAATGGAAGATTATATAGCGGAAATCTGCAGTCCAGCATAAATCTATCACCACATAATAAATATAGGGCAAGAAATTGCCGTCTGTATAATTTGGCGACTTATAAAAGAATTGAACATCACAGAGAGTTTAGGTTGAATGATTCAGACGCTTCGAACCATACTATATTAGTAATTCTGTCCAGTTGAAATTCTAGCGGTCCATACAGATCTGAGCTCCAGTATTTTTTTTTTTTTTTTTTTTTTTTTTTTTAAGATTACACAGAGAGCACATTCTTGTTCCAATTTACTGCATTTTAATTTCAGCACAAAAATAAGAAAAAAGAAGTTAAGATTTTTATCCAACAAACTTTATTTCGAGTTCAGGCATATTTTTAAAAATCTGATCCATATAAGATTTAATTGAATGGCAATTCAGTGAAATTAAAAACACCTCTAAAACCTGAGATTCTTTTTTGATGTACCCTATAGTTTCTGAATTGCATTTTTCCCTCCTCAATATGTTAAAATCGAGTTTTTCTCAGTAGGAAGTCAATTTACCACGATCATTTCAATAGATCTTATTTTCAAAAACTGAACTCAATAATTTTCATTATAATTAGAATAATAAATATAAAAAACTTTTTAAAACGAATCAAGCAATGCATTGTAATAGAAAAAAAATTATTTTTAAATCAAAAGATCGTAAGACAAACAATAATCTGAAAGCGTGAGGCACATACAGAAGCGCTCTGAATAAACTGGAATTGCAATCAAAATTATAATGTATATTTAATTCTAAAATAATAATTGTTTGATTATTTTCATTTATTTATTTATTATTATTTTATTTTTATTTATTTATTTATTTGCTTTTTATCACATGCATTGTAGCTTTATAGTCTTCTCCTGTTGTCTTCAGAGCCTCACATTTTTTTTTTTACCTTTAAAAAATTTGATGAAAATATTTTTCTTTATCAATACATTGATAAAAACGCATTTTAAAAGCTTTTTTATTTATTGTTTTCTGTTTTTATGTTTCAATTCTTATGATATTCATTAAGGCTTTAAAAAAGAACATAAAAAACTACCTTTACCAGCAATGAACCGCCGTACCGACACTACTATATCAAATTTGTCGGCTTTCTCTAAAAATATACCCATGTTCTGAACAGTCATAAAAATTCCATCGTGAAAAAACTTTCCTTCCATTAATTTTTTAGATACCTAAGAATAAATATTCTAACTCCAGTAATAACTCTGCATATTCTAAGAGTAAATTTGATTCCATTCTTTTTATAATATTCTGAATTTTATACTGTAATTTTTAAAATCAAAAATATAAATGTCAACACAAAATCATAAGATTCTGATATAAATACTCCAAATAAATCAGAGTTTTAATCAAACTATAATATACTTTAAATTTCTAAAAATATCCAAGTATTTTTTCTCGTGATTACATTATGTCTGTATTTCTTTATAATATTATTTGTTTTTCGATATATATATATAATTTTTACTTTTTTGCTACGCTAATTAAGTGGTATTTAAAATCTTTTTATCCTTAATATTTTAATTTTTTTTTAGTCTCTTAACATATTAAATAATTCACGGTTACAAATATCATGGAATCTAATGTTGTTGGCACTTCTAGAAGCCCGCTGACATCTTGGAATCTAAATATTAATATTGCTCTAAATTACATGTAGCGCCACTTCTGTTAAATCAACGATTAGTTTAATTAATATATTAATTGATAATTAAGAACTCTAATATTATTAAAATACTCTACTATCATCGAGAACCAATAATCCTGTAAAAATTCAAAACATTAGTACATAAGAAAATGAATGAAAAACCAATCACAAGATTCCTTCCTTACAAAATGAAACACACG
This sequence comes from Argiope aurantia, assembly GCA_026543865.1. Lineage (NCBI taxonomy): Eukaryota > Metazoa > Arthropoda > Arachnida > Araneae > Araneidae > Argiope > Argiope aurantia. Next base: position 1,721,525 of record JAPMOR010102267.1, on the reverse strand, counting down.
AATTTTATAAAAATATTTTTAAAAATTAATTTTTTTAAAAAAAGAAACTCTGATTCTGGTTGTTGTGAGGGTGCATTCGGTCAAACACAAGAGGACGCATTCGGTCTACTTACAAGATTCTAGACTACCGCCAGGCCTTTGGAGTGAATAGGATGAACTTATTTTGCTGGTATTAAAAAGAAAAGAAAACCAAGAATCAGAAAAGATGAAAGACGATAGAAAAGTTGAGATGGCGCGCAGTTAACGACAGAAAACTGTTCAGGAAATCCATGTTATTTTCGTTTTCGCAAGGACACTATTCCTTTGTAAATTACGTGATGAAGCATCGCCAAGAACGCTTGAGAGTGAGAGACAATTAAGTGGTTGGATGTTTTTCAAAAGGAACTAACTATTTTGTTAGGTTACATTCGTTTGTTTGTTTTTTATCCCCTTCTTGTCCTTTTTTAGAATAGAAAGTGTAACGCAAGAAGTGTCATGGATTTTCAGTAGTACAAATTTTTGTTGGACTACGGATTTTATGAATACACTAATAGCTTCGAATCAAATTAAAAATGGCAGCTGTTTTTCTTAAAATAAAATAAAATATTAAAATTCACAATTTAATAACGATAAATAATTTAAACTAAACTGCATGAAAAAAATTGTAATAGTCTCTTCCAAATAAAGTTATGTATTGTTACGGTAAATCTGTTTGATTGCTAATTGAATAAAAAAAGATGCAGTCTTACTATCATATTTTTAAAAAATAAAAATAAAGCATGTTTTATTAAAAACAGAAGAAAAAAAAATATTAAGTCAAACCAACTTACGTACAAGAACTTTTCTTCTATCTACTGTGAGGCACGTGATGGCAGGCTTAAGAATTTTCCTTTAAATGCACTTATGTTTGCTTTTTGAATATGATAACTGTTGAACATAGATTTTTACTTCATGCAATGCATATCATACATGCGATTTCTTTAAAATTTTTATTGGAAGTAATTCGTTATCAGGTCAATCGACATTATGTTGAATTAAGGCTAAGGTTTTACAGTGTTTATTTTCAAGAATCAAACATATCAACTGCAGCAAATGAAACACAAAGTAACAGCATTCTAGGATTTTTTATTATTTTTTTTTTATTTCACAGAATATAATCTTGATCCGCCTCTGATGTGATCAGTTACACATACAATCAGTTAAACTTGATTTTAAAAATGAAACATTGCCGACAAGTGTTATCAGTTCGGTAAATGAGTGTGGTATCGGCGGTCTAATGCTTGAACCTTTGAAGGTCTTAAGACTGAAGTGAAGATGAGAATTCCAGTATAAAGGGAAAAAGGAAAAAGATCTTTCCATGTGGAGACCGAACGGAGAAGAGGTCAAGGCTTTAGCTATCTATACAAAGAAGATTCAGTTTTATCTGTTAAAGCTTAGATTATTTAATCTAGAGGCGCAGAAAACGATGTCTGCCGACGAAGTTATCAATAATAAAAAGAATGAAATGAATAATTTGACTGGCTATTTCATTAATGATTCAATGACTGCACTCATTTAGTATTACATCTGAAAAGGAACTTGCGCAACAGTTAAAATCTAGATGAAATATCAAATCAGCCCCCTCCACACTCGCCCCCCACCAAGTATAAAGGTTTTGAAAGCAGACAATATCCACAAAGTTTTTGATCATTCAGTAACAGAAATTTCAGCAACTTTTAAAAATAAACTACGTCTCGACACTTACAGCAAGGATTTATGTAGATGACAGTTGATACACAAAAAAGCTTTCATTCACTATCAGAAAGAAAAATTTAATTATTAAAAACCAACTCAAATCTTCCTGGTTTGCAAAATATTTTACTAAACTGACTGTTTTAGAATAATTTTGAAACAGTCTGGCTGTCAGAGGATTAAAAAAAAGTCAGTTCACTCTTTCCAGTCACTAAATCATGACAAAAGACAATTGATACCTGTGTCTATTTAAATACAAACCTCGAAACTACAAGTGGCCATAGCACAGCTGTCTACAAAGAAGTTATTTATGTAGCAGGATGTATTGATTAAATATCAGAAACTCAACTAATTTTCAGTTAACTAGATTTATACAGCCTTTGAAATTTCAGGTAACAAATAAATTAAATAGTTCTCTATTCTGAAAACTACTAATTCTTGTATTGTGCAGTTGCAAAAATGGTCAACTCCATCATTCACACATGCAATTTTCAAAGATCTTAAATCCATTTGACATTTTTCATACTGGAAGACACAGCCGGTTGTTGAGCAGTTTGTTTTTTAAAACTAATTTTGGCTAGATGTGACAGAAAATATATTTTTCCTAGAAATTCTTTTTTGAAGATAGCAGTTTTACATCTATGCAATACAATTATAAGTACAAAACAATAAAATAAAATGTTGTTATAAATTGATTATGATAAATTTACTATTTTAACAAAATGGAAATTTATTTTTAAACATAAAATCATTCTTTAACTTATTTTATAAAATGATGGAACAATCATTATTTCAGAAAGATTAAGTGTTACAAGTATCATAAAAGTATCTGCAGAGAGCAAAGGATTTAAGAATGAAATTTAATAAATAATGACATAAGGAACCTTTTAAAAGGACAACTTTAAGTTATCATCAAATATATAATGGTTATAATTAAAATTGATTATAAAAATTTGTATTTAATGAAAAAAGTAACCCTCCCCCATGCTGGAAGTTCTAATATAGCAATGAATATGAAGACTCCTACAGTTTATATCATAAGAAGACTTTTTCTATCAGCCAGCAAAACCTTCTGAATCCCAATAATAGCAATTTATCACTTGGAATGAGTATCCAGAATAAAGAAAGCAAGTAAAAATATGGAAATATATGGAAAAAAAAGGAAAGTAGCTAATTTATTTTTAATGATGCATGCATTCCTGTTAATATCAAAATGTAATTACCTTATACTAGAGGAATCTGAAAAATTCCCCCCTTTATAAGGGAAAAACCTTGAAAATTCAGAAAGATTTACACACTCTGCAGACTTCTCTCAGAAAGCTTATTATTTCTGACACACAGGTTAGTCGTTAGCTAACTCATCAAAAGGTATATGCTAACAAGTTATTTTGCAACCACCACTACATTAAAATGTCCTAAAATCAAAACACAATTTGTAGATAGAATTCAAAAATAAGTAAAATGAAAAATTAAAGAAAAAAGATAAAACTAATATTAAGACATTAAAAATTCATTTACAATAAACAAAAAGACAAAAAAATTAATAGAGAAAACAAAAAAATATCTGCTCTGTATAATTCTGATTTTTTTTTAAAGTTAGTTCTTTCTAAGTCCTTCTCCATACTATACAAGTAATATAATTGAAAGGTAGATGATCATTTTAATACCCTCAATTATTAAAACAGCTGATAAACTGTTCATTTAATAAATTATTGCAACAAACATTTTTAATGGCATTTTTCAGAGTTTATGAATGAATGATGAAGCATGTGAAATAAGTTCATTCCTGTTAATATCAAAATGTAATTACCTTATACTAGAGGAATCTGAAAAATTTCTCCCTTTATAAGGGGAAAACCTTGCAAATTCAGAAAGTTTTACACACTCTGTAGACTTCTCTCAGAAAGCTTATTATTTTTGACACACTGGTTAGTCGTTAGCTAATTCATCAAAAGGTATATGCTAACAAGTTATTTTGCAACCACCACTACATTAAAATGTCCTAAAATCAAAACACAATTTATAGATGGAATTCAAAAATATGTAAAATGAAAAATTAATGTAAAAAGATAAAACTAGTATTTAGACATTAAAAACTTATTTACACTAAACAAAACGACAAAAAAATTAATAGGGAAAACAAAAAAAATATCTGCTCTGTTAGTTTAAAAAATTTTTTTAAGTTAGTTCTTTCTAAGCATCCCCCCCCCCTTCCATAATATACAAGAAATATAATTGAAAGGCAGATGGTAATTTTGTTAATGCCCTCAATTATTAAAACAGCTGATAAACTGTTCATTTAATAAATTGTTACAACAAACATTTTTAATGGTATTTTTCAGAATTTATGAATGAATGATGAAGCATGTGAAATAAATTCATTTAAATATTACACCATATATTAGAATAACTATTTGTCTGAAAGATTTTGACTTTTTTTTTTCAGTTATAATGGATTGAAGTGGACTTTTAATATCCATGACTTAAAGTCATATCAAACTTTAGTTCCACTGCTTGATCAAATAAAGGATTGATTATTTAAATGATCATTTCAACAACTGTCCACTTAAAACATCATTTTATTAACTATTCTCAACATTCTCATAACTGCAAGATAAATGACCATATTTACTATACAAGACCAAAATATTTACATACTCCTGCTTTCTAATTATGATAATTTACACTATAAGTAAATGTTTTAACATTTAGAAGCACAGGGTGCAAGAAAAACTAAATATTCTTATCATAACTACAATTGGAGGTAGAAAAAAAAATTCCAAAAAACAAAAACTGTTAATAAGAAGTATATTAGAGCCTTATAAAGTTCGACATATGATTACCCCATTCTAGTTGATTTTAAGAAAATACTTGAAACTTAATCCGATGTTTCATAAAAGCCTGTTACATTTTTATATGACAAACAGTACATCCTGTTAACAAAATATTCCTTTTTGAATGATGATTGCTATCAAAATATGTTACAACACTGGTTAAAATGAAGAGTTTTAAATCATTATTTAATAGCTAAATATATTTCTAATGAAAAAAAAAGTATATCATCCAGAATCAAAATTTAATATGTGGCAATTTTAGAACTGGAAATATGAAAAAAGTATTATGACATTAAAAATTCCCAGTACAGAGTTCGAATTTCATTTTTATTTCATAAATGTCAGAAAACCTTGGTTATATATTCAGAGTTGTTTAGAAAAGCTGACTGACAAACATCTTTTAATGAAAAAATTGTAATTATTCAATACCTTATATTCTGATCAGTTAGTTGTGTTTAAAAAATTTTCAATTTACATTAATTGTTAAGTACGTAGACAAGTTGGCAAAAAATAAATAAAATGCAATTAAAATATTTTTCATTAATTTTCAATCCTTAAAACGAAGAGTGATAGCAAATTATAAATATTTAAAAAATAATTTTCAAATATAATTTGCTTTGAATATATTTCAGCAACAGTTTCAATCAAATTTTGAATTACCAACCTAAATTTGAATTATTTATATATTATATTTTATGTCAAATAATCAGGGACTTTATAATGATAGCTCAGACAGTCTATGTCTAAATATTCATTATGATTATTCCTCATCTTAAAATTTTTGGAAAGAATGTAAATATCAAAATCTAGATTATCCAATCCTAAAAAAATTATCAAAGAAATAGAGAGAATTGACAAATCAAATACAAAACGATTAGAGATGAAGAAAAAATATCAGTCAAATTTGCAATCTTTTTCCACACAGTCCCTAGCAGTGTCCAGAATCTCCATATAATGTTATGCAAAATTCAAGGATTTTATTGATTAATTTTACAATCAGCAGTGCTAATTTATTAATGAAATATTTTTAAATTTTCTTCCTGTCATAGTTTCTTTATTTCTCCTTTATTGTATAAAGATAATAATGAATGTATTGAAATCCAGATATTTGGAGAATTTTATAAATTTTAAATATGCTTTCAAATCTAAAATAGTCTGATAAACTATAATTCAAATCATGGGCATTTTTTTTTTTGTCTGAATTCCAAAAAAATTTGTTGTATATTTAGCAAAGCAACCATAATATTTTTACATATATCAACTTTCAGCAGATTAAAATTAATCTCTAAGCTGCATTTTCATGGAATTAATCAATTATTTCCTTATTTTGATGTTCCAAAGTTAATAATTCTTCTATTTCACTTTGCTGCCTTCTTCTATAAAAATATTTATAACTGAAATAGTATTAAGAAAATTAAGTAGCATTTAAAAAAATCTGATGAATAATCATTATATTGGCTTGTGCATATCCTTTATATATTTAATATACAAAAAATTCAAATTAAGCATGGAATTATTAATGGTAGGAATACATGAGAATTTCTCTTTTAAAATTTTTGTTCTGATATAATATGGCAGCATTGTTCAACTTTCATATATCCCTCTCTCTATCTCAGAAAACCTGCTCATATTTTTCATTTTATTCTAAAGAAATTTATTTAATCAAATGACATAATTTCAAAACAATTATTTATTGCAAATTTAGGTATATGATAAATAACTGCCATATAAGCAGCAAAGAAAGAAAAAATAAACATATGCTATTTCCAAATGCTTTCTTAACCATAGCATTGTGCACAGAAAAATTTAAGTAATGATCATTCACAGCTGACATTAGAAATTATTTTCTTAAATATTCTTTATTATAATTATAACTGCAAAATCAAACATCAACCTCCTATCTTTTTAATACGGTTATAATATGTAATGCAAGAAAATGTCAACAAAAGAAGGGCACAGTGCTAATTGTTTTTTTAAAAAAAGGAAGAATATAACATTTATCTCAAGTTTAATAACTGCTTCAAACTATCTGCAAAAAAATTTATCTATTATAGCGTGGCATAATAACAGCAAAATGATGACTGACAGTAACTATTGTAGAGATAACAATGTTTGAAATCTATTTTAATAATAAATATATATAAATATATTTCTTCCAATAAGGTAACAGTTAACAGACTACAAGTGAATTGGAAACAAAATGAAACTGTGCATTTAATATGAAAATAGACTGAAAATATTTAAAGGATAATGCTTTGCTGTATAGAATATTTCAAACCATAAAGTTAATGCTTTAACTTCAAAGACAAAAACGCCAATTTAATTTGCCTTAGTAGAAAAAATGCACCTTTAATAAAACGTTAATATTTACAATACATTACAATCAGATCCAACAGGGAAAAATATTCGACCACTAATTAACGAATCGAAGCAAATTGCAATGCAATGAAATTCTTCCCTGAACAGAACTATTTCAAATCTAGACTATAAATTATATGCACAAATAATTCTACCACTTTTTTATTAAATCATGTTCAATAAATTTAATCAAAAAGTTCTATATACAACGCTAAATTCAATATGTTCAAAAATAGCAATGTGATGCGGATCAGTTTGAAAACAAAGACTTCTTTCATAACAGCTGGCCTTCTCGCAAAAACAAGAGTCCTATCAGTGATACAATGAATGAAGTAGCAAAATAAATAATCCGGCGATTCTCAGCCAACAAAGAATCTAAAACCGTTAAAAAGATAACGAAACAAATAAAACCAGCAAACCTACAGGCCTCAATATTTACACTCAAAAGATAAAATAGTAAATAAGAGTGCATTCTTTAAGCAGAGACTCAAAAAACATTTTATCTCAATTATGACACATCGATTGAGTAGAGTTCAGAGTAATTAAATCTGCGTCAAATAATCACACATCAAGATAAAGTAGGGTATCTCTTCAGAAGTGGCCAAATGCAGGGTTAACACAATTCCTTTTTTAGCCCCCCGCCCCCTCTAGCTAGCGATAAAAATAAAGCGTGCTTTATCTCGAAATTTAATTGGAGATGGCAGAAGTGTGCGTCAAAACAGGATCAAAATATAAGATAAAATTGGTTCATACCTTGCGATTTGAGCTTTCTTGGCATCTTCTAAGGATTTCACCTCCAAACTTTGGACATTCTTGCCTGCATTTTAGCCGAGGCCTCCATGATGAATATGTCATGTTGAGGCCATGTGATCTGGATTCTTGGCTAGATTGGCTCGTTGCAATACAAGCGAAAGGCGGCAAGAGTTGTATTCCACACTTAAAACTATTGCACTAAAATAGCAACATCAAAGCCCGAGAACGAAAAACTCGTGCACACGAACCCAGAAAAAACTGTCATTATTTGGAAGCGAGCGACGCGCAATATCCCTTCGAGACACAATAACGGTAAGGAGGAGAGAGAACTTTTTTTAAGAGTTTGCGTCTCTTTCACTTCGTTACAACCTGAGGCTACGACTGTGCTCATTTCGTTCTACGGGGGAGAAAGCAGGGAGAACGACCTCCGACAGGGTTGCCGCAGTAAATTCGTCGCCAACTTCGTCGAAGTCTTGTCTCCAATCCGCCGCACATGATTTGGAAGAAACAAAGAGCGCTCCGAAATACTTATTGATGCTGATGTGAGTCGGCATCAGAAGATATTTCTGTTTACTTATCTAATCTTACTACACAGAAAATATCTATTGATAAGAAAAATAAAGGCAACTATTAAGCATTGATGGAAAAAATTACCTCGGGAAACAAAAAAATGAAATCAAATAAATATAACCATTCACTAAAATTATTTGAAGACAATATTTAATTCAAGGATTTCATACGAAAATTAATGGTATTTATCAGCTTTATATTTATTAAAGGACTGAATTTGTCTTAAATTCCTACAAGAAAAAAAATGAATTTTTTAAATTTTATTCAAACGTATGTAAGATAAATAAATATCTCTCTTTTCTATACATTCTATTGCCTGGTGCAGTTTTAACGTAAAAAATTAAATCTTTAATCTAAAGGGAATTGTCCTATTAACTAAATGAATCCTCTTTGTGTTGAAGTATAGAATGCTCTCTCTCGTCATATACTAGAACCTAGAATTTTCATAAAAGTCGTTGGCTTTTCTTTTTAAAAATTGATAAATATATGCAGTTAATGTTTCCATATGCTTTATTCTAGTAAAAAATTTCCTTGACCATTTTGTTCCATATAATATTTTCTTAATTTCTACCATAGTTTATCTTTGTTCTAATTTAATTCAAGAGAAACAGAGAATGGAATTATTTATGAATATCGCTATTAAACGGAGTTATATCAAGAGTTTCATAAAAACTCTTCCTTCGGGCTAAATCATGATTATTACATAAAATAGAAAGCAATTTTTATTTGAAATGTTATGGTATACTTTGATATTCCAATAATGAAAAACTTTTCATTAGTGATAACAAAATTTTTATTATTTCTTTCGTCTGCATTCCCGATTGTATATCTGACAATGATTATTTCGTCCTGATTGTATATCTGACATTTATACCGAGACATTCTGATAATCAGAAAATTTCTAAAATTTTTCTCAGTTAAATCCAATTATCTAAATTGGGCACATTTTTTCCCCTTCATTTTGAAATTAACTTCTTATACAGAATTCCATGACTAAAATAATATTATCATCTTCATATTCCTATTCATTAGGATTCATATTCTAGTTAATTACCCCCCCCCCCTGATCGTCTTTCATATTTGTGCCGTATAGTAAGCATATATAGCAAATTCTTTCATATCTAAAAATAATAATAAAATATGTACTAAATATTCAGTTAAATATAAACACAGGTCTTGAACTTCCCGTATTTGTGCCTTTTATGCATATCTTACCAACATTAGTTAAGAAAAAGCATTAAATGTTTTGTTAGGGATTAACAACAGATGTTATCATAAGTATTGTGGCTGTAGCTGCAAGTGAAATTTTAGATGATGATATAAAATCATTCTCATGTTTTCCGAGACTCTGCTCAAAGGTTTAAAGCAGCTCAATTTTATTCAATCAATAAAATGAAATTAATTGTCCAACCGTTGTTTATTCCACCTTTAAAATAACTTTTTGAGTGCATTTTATTTCAAACCATGATGAAGCATTAAAAGTATCACCAACTTTGCAGCAATCTTTGTAGAAAAAATTACTATAGTGAGAAAAGTGTAAGGAGATTAGAAATCTTTTGTTTAAAATTGGAAGTTTCAGTTTCTACCTTCCTTTTGATATTGTAAAGTGCAGTGTTGTTTTAACTGCATTTTTAATCAAGAGTCCTCCAGCGAAAGCTTGGAAAAAAATGCTTGTTCAGGTTTTCCTATGCCATCATTCCGATCCAAACTGACCGTTGTCTAAGATTATTCAAATCGGAATCATCCTGCCCTGATATGAAGAATCCTATGAGTCTGAATGACCGGACTGCCGCATATAATAATATGGATAATGTGACTTCTAAACAGCCTCCATTCATAGAAACTTATGCGCAGATCTCTCGCAAGGGAGTACATCCAGTCTTTAGTGATGATCTTGATTATCAACCACACCTCCATATTTGTACTCCTAAGCGAAGAGAATGTTCAGGCTGGAAACTTCTCATCCTCGTGCTCAAGATTCCCTCTGAGGTTCCTGGTTAGGATCAGGGTTTCTTAAATGTATTAATCCTTGCTACCTTTTTGAGTGAAGAAAGTTTTCTCTATTTCATTTTCACCAGAAAAAATATTCACACAACACCAGGGCTAGAGGGAAAAAAAGTAGAAACTGTAGTATTAATAAATGATAATCAGTGGTATAACGAGGGGAGGGAAGGGGAGGGGATATAGTATCGCCAACAACGCTAGTAGCTCTTGCAATTGTGTGGCCCGAGCAAAATTACAAATTGCCTCCCATTAAATATATATTTTTTAAAAATAGATTTTACTTTTTATTTTAAATAGAAGTCAGATCACGTTACATTATAATAAACACATAGGAAGAAACGTGTAAAGTAATGCAAAATTGATAAATAAACAATGCAAAACGGCAGAAATTAACTAAGAAATTTTTGTACTTACCCATAAACTATCAACAACAACATTCTTTACATTTTTAATGCTATTAAAAGGAAATGCATTCTTATCCCATCAAATAAAAATGACATCAATTACGCTAAATTCCTTTTCAATTAATTTTAGTTCTGGAAACCTTTTTATAGCGTATTTTTTTGTTCAATTAGCAATTTTCTGCAACATTGCCAAAACAGATAAAACATTAAGACGATTTTCGTGGAAGTCGAATGCAGAAAGAAATTAATTTCAATGTATAGAAAATCCTTATGTTACTTGCCACAGTTATTTGTATAGTTAGCAATATTTGTAAAGTAATACTGAGGTTTGGAGAAAAATTTCACTTTGCTGTTAAGTTTAGTTCATTGTTTAGGCTTTCTTTTTTTTATTCAAAAGCGCAGATGCTGTTGAGATTTCTTGTACAAATTCCATATCATTTTTGTCAACAGAATCATCATCAGTTAAAATGCATTACAAATTCTTACAGTGTTTCGGTAGCGTTTCTTTAGACAACGTATTTAAAATGTATATATTATATAACAAATAGAAAATAGTTACTAATGTAACTAAGTTGTTCAAATTTGGTATCTAGTGCATTTAGTCTTTGAGCAGTTGTAAAATAAAAATAATCAAATAAATCCATCCTGTGTTTTTCTTTCAGATATTCGATCGTTTCATTTCGTGTTTTGTTTAAGAAGTTACTTTTTACTTTCTCGTACACGAAATATACAAAAAGAAAATACTGTATTCGTAAAAAAAAAAAAAAAAAATCGAACTTGCGATTTTGATGAATTGCCACTTTTCAGACCTTCCTGTGTCCGTGACCTTGAGATTACCCTAAAAAATTAAAGAAAAGAAGAAAAAAACTGTTTTTTAAAAATTATGTCTATTTGTCCGTTAACTTGTCTGCGAACACGCTAACTCAAAAAATGCTTAGAATTAGACGCATGAAATTCGATATATAATCTCTACTCCAAATGTGTAGATTTTTGTCAAATTTTGAAAGAAATTCATTCAGAAGTCTCCGAATATAGTTAATATAATAGCTACAAAACGAATAAAAGATGGATAAAATTTGGAACGCAGATTTAAAATCTAAAGTGTAAATCTGTTTCAAATTTGAAACGAAGTTCGTTTAGGAATTGATCGTCTTTCTGTCTGCTTTTTCACAAGCATATAAACTTGATAACTCAAAAACGCAATGATTAAAATATATGAAAATTGGTATATGATTTTATGATTATAATTATAGTTCTGTATCAAATTTTAATCTAAATCAGTCGGATCATCACCAAAGATTGCACTCCTATAGGCTCTTTCATAACTCAGTGGTATACGGCTATTAATACACAAATACACTTATTAGAAACTATGCTAGAAACTTTCGGGGAGAATTGCTTTGCTTCTCACGCTCTGTTGTGTTATTATTGATTCAAAATTAGCCTCAACATCAGTTTAGGTAGCAAATTCTTTTGCATTCATAATAGTTTCATTAAAGGACTTACCCGATCGAAGATTCTTACAGAATATTTTCCTGTTATTTTATAAAAGAACAAGTGCAGATGATAGATCAAAATCGTTTGTTTGCATCAGCTTACTCATTAGATTCATGCAATTTGGTATTTTATACCAAATAACTAATGAACACAATAACTTAAAATATTTAATTCAATTTAATAAAACCAAGACCTCCATTCTTATTAAATTATCAATTTCTTGGTTTTCATAAATGCATGACAAGGTGTTCTTCCAAATTGAATCTTAAAGGTTTATGGGTCCTGTCTTATTCTAAGCAGTATCAATGATTTCAAAGCTAATCTTTGAACATGTTTGAATAGTATCACTCACACTCATCAAATATTATATATATATATATATATATATATATATATATATATATATATATA
>JAPMOR010102267.1:1557306-1703984 GCA_026543865.1 Argiope aurantia | reverse complement strand
TTCAATAAATGCTCTAATAAATAACGAATTTTTGATTTTACATAAAGATTCTGCTGTGGAAATCACGATTAAAAATGTTCTTGAAACACTAATATTTTAAATAAAAAGAGTTATTTTCCAACCAACTAAATCAATCACTTAAACTGACTGATTTATGAAAATTTGAATATCACTATTCAATAAAAAAAAAAGGATAATTTTAGATTTTCCATCGATCGTTTCAAAGAAAATACGCCAATCAGCGCGCAGGTTTCTCAAGATTAATTGGCCTAAGATTATGAAAATGTTGAGTTTTTCTAAATTTTTAATATTCAAAACTTCATAAATAAGTCTTAGTTGATCGTGGAAAATAGAAACATTCATTCATTTATTTAAAATTTGGTGTGTCTCAGAATATGATACCTTACTGCATTAAATTTAGACTTCATAATTTTTGAAATATATTTATAGGCTGGAACAAAATATTATTATTGATTTCATTTCAATCCTTTTGAAAGCAAAACTAAAAACTGAATTTTATGCTGAATCTCAGAAATTTTTGTTGAATTATTCTTTGAGATATTACATAAATTAGGAAAAATATTTTGTAGTTCACATAAGACTTATATACCAAGCGATTCTGTTTGCAATACTCATATTCAATAATAATAATAATAAATAAATAACAATAAAGATGATAAATAAAATAAAACGCTTGGTTTTATTAAAAAATATCTTTATATGAATTGCAATTTCATCATTTCCACTTTAAATTAAAGTTGAAGTTTTACCGGAAATGACAACAAATTAGCAAAATATAAATAGTAAATTGAACTAAACGATCTAAACAACAGTATAAGTTTGGTATGACTATCAAAATTTGAAGATTAAAAATGTTCTGTTTGAGAATCTATTAAGAGACCAGTTACTTATATATATATATATATATATATATATATATATATAATCTACCAATAAGTAATTGACACCTATGATAAAAGAGATAAACACAATTTATTCATATTCAATAGTTGGTAGAGCTTCCACCTGAGGTAATAACAGCCTTAACCCTACATTGATGTTGGAAACAGATAATTTCTTAAACTCGACTTGGAGATGGTCTGTTCTTTCATCGATTTTGGACGGTTTCTGTTCCCCTTAATTCGGTGATTCAACTCGACCCAGAAGTTTTCTATGGGATTCAAGTTTATGCTCTATGCAGGTCAGTTCAATCGGTTCACCCCATTGCCATCATATCAATCCATGGTGGACCTCGCAGCATGACAAGTGGCGTTATCATCCTGGAAATATCAAAGGTTAATCCGTAAAATTGCCACAGCATATGTTGTCTAGAATAGTGGAGTAAGAGTCGGCGTTCAGTTTACTATGAATTGGGAAACCCCAAGAAGGCACCTCGTAATGAGGATGAGATGTTTCCGGTATGGTTGTTGGATCTCGCCACCCTGGAGGGTACACAAAAAGGGGGAGATATGGCTCCTCCCATCGATGACGGGACGTACTTCCTTCGGAAAGGGTTGTACCGTGACCGGTGAAGACCCTTAGGACTCAACCACAGTTCCCTCTAGTGTTGCTGTTGCGGAGGTCCGGTCGTTCAGTTTTCATTATCCGTGTGCCTTCGGGCGTGTCGGAGAGTCAATGATATGACTTACCATGAATTGGAATCAAGGGTCCCAATCCGTGCTATGAGAAACATCCCCACGCCATAATTCCACCTCTGCCAAACTTTACTACAGGCACAACGCATTCTGGCAAAAGACGTTCTCCATGCATACGCCAAACCCAGACTCTGCCATTCGACTGGTAAAGATTAACCTTGATTAATCTCTAGAGAATCTGTTTCTACTCATCTATAGTCCTATTTTGAGGTGCCTTGCACTACCTCAACCGAGCAGAGCGGTTAGATTTTGTAATGAGTCTTATGGACGGCAGCACGACCAGGGAAACAAAGCGTATGTGCTTCCTTCTGATAGTATTTATCGAAACAACAGTCCCGGATGCTTGTTGGAACTTCTGGAGTATGTGGGCCATCGGTTTGGTGCGGTTTTTCCGAATTCCTTTGGACAGCACATGTCCGTCTCTATCACCTAGTTTCTGGAGTCTGCCGTATCGAAGCACATTCCGACAATTACCTTCACTTCTTAATCACAAAATCTACTATTGATTTTGGAATGTTTAACTCACTAGATATGTCCCTTAAGGATCGGCCATTTCTATGATATCCGACAATTACGTCTTTCTCGAAGTCAGATAGCTCTGCATTTCATGGCATCTTGAATGTTTTGACGTGTTCCCTACACGATATTTAAGTACAGAAGGCGTGACGTAGATCAGGACCATATATATCCTCATTTGCATGGGTGTCCAAATAAACGAAGAAATAAAAAACAATATATATATATATATATATATATATATATATATATATACAACTAAACTAGATTGAAATAGTGACTGCTACACGGAACATAAAATGATCAAGAATTGAATTGTTTCATTGAATTCCATTTACACTTTCACGCATTTTAATTTGTCTCCCTCCCCCATTCCCCACTTTTTATATTGCCTGAAGTGGAGGAAATGGGAGAAACAAAAATATCAATATAGACAGATAGTAAAGATATTATATAACAAATGAACTAACCATTTGAAGACTGTTAAATATTTTATTTAGATCTTTAAATTGATTGGTATTTTTAAAACAAAATATATTTAGAAAAAATAATAACTGTGAATCAACATTAAACAAAATTTATTTATTTATTTTAGCAAATAACATTTTATGCTTCATTTTATGGTAAATTATTCAATTTTGAGTAAAATAATGTAATTTTTTATTTCCATTTTTATTTTTATTTTTTAACATAGGGCAGTCGATGACATATAAATAGCGGGAAAAAAAGGCAAAAGATTTATCCGTTTTTCAAATAAGCTAAAACCATAACTAGCATAACTTCAAAATTATGTTTCGTCAGCCAACATACAATAAATAACTTTTCTTACCCTATAAATCTAAAGAAAGTCTAGGGTAATAATATACAATAAGGGATAATGAGTGACACTGAGATTCTTTTGGAATCACTTCGAGAATCCAGTTCGCTACGCTCGTTTACCTTATACTTGTGCATTTCTGCTAGTAATAAGAAATTATTTATAGATTCATCTTTCATGTAAATTTAAATCATTTCAAATTGCTTTTAATTTTTCATCAATTACTAAAAACAAAATCATCAGTATCTAAAACAAAAAATTTCTAGTAGAAGAGCGATATATATGTAAATATTAGAAAGCAGAAATGTTTAAACTAAGCTGTTCAAAGGACAAAATTGAATTTATTTATTTATTTTTCTTTATTTTGATAAGATAAATTTCATCAAAAGTGGCCGACATAATTCTAATAATATTGAAATAACCGCCGAAGAGTATTAATAAGATTAATCTAGTCACATCAATATGCTTTGATTACAAAACTGATGTCATATTATTTTGACGAAACCACATAGTTTTTATCATATTATTTTAAACTAGACTTGAGCAACAATGATAGAGCATTCGGAGTGATTTGCTACACTTCAAAGTGACGAAATTTACTGGTGTGGGTGCTGTAGTTTGGAATCTTAGCCCCGTATACAAAAACGCTTCACATCTTTATTTCATTCATTCCGACTGAATTTTATTCTGAATGATTCTTCAACCCTTTTTTTTTGCCTTACTAACTTGCTTTTGAAGATTTTGATTTATCACCGAAACTGCTCGACTAAAACTCTATTTTTTTCCCCGTATTATCCAAATCCACTATATATATATATATATATATATATATAAAATTAAAAATAAAATAAAATAAAAAATAGCGCTGTCTTAGATTTTCCTCTGGTGTAAGCCTGTAAACAATTCGAAAGTGTAAGCTGTTGTTAAACGACGATTTAATAAAGTTGGCCTGATTTTACAACCAAATAAGCATTATATATATATATATATATATATATAGAGAGAGAGAGAGAGAGAGAGAGAGAAAAAGAGAGAGAGAAACCAAACCAACCAAAATGTTTTCATATTTTTGACTACTATCCTTAAGTTTATATAGTAAATTCACATTCTTTAATGCATTTATATTTAAATAAACGAAATAGGTTTATTAATAGATAATTTTATTTGTAAAATAACGCTTAAAATTAAAAATTCTTAATTCTTCAGTAATATATACATCCAGTAATATATGTCTATTTTGACATAAATCGATGAATATATGTTCAAAAAGAAAATTACTAAAGTGAAAAGAAAAAAAAACTCAGATTTAATTTACAACACTCTTAACACAAAAATTAAAATAGCATTAAAATAAAAATAATTATCAGATACGAAGATATTATGCAAATAACATTGTTTAAATTATGAATTCATTTTTATAACCAAAATATATTTTTAACTCAAACATTAAGTTTACGATAATCAATAATATTTCTTGACACGGTTTTTTTTTTGACATAATAAAAAAAAATATGAAACTGCAAACAAGAAATTGTAGCTATCATAAACGGCATACAAATGATTCTATCAAAATACTGTAAAATGCTGGGAATCATTCTTTTTTCATGATTCTTCAAAAATCAAAATTGATCAACAAATACTTCACACAATAAACGGTCGTATAATGTGCTCCTCTATAATGTGAATTCATATAAAGCGACGAAAAATATTCGCGTCTAGTTAATCAAAAATACTCAAAAAATATTCCTGTCTAGCTGTGATACAATAAGATAATATTTTCGAATAACGCATAGTATAAATTTATTATTTTCATAATAATTGTTTCTTTTTTACTTAAAAAAGCAGATATATATACATTACAGAAAAGCACATATATATGTATCTGTATATATATGAACAGTGTAGTTGATAATTAAAAGAAAAATTAATATATCGCTTGCAGTAAGCGCAGCTACAAATTAGAAACGAGTTTGAACTTGCATCAATTTGTCCGATAATGCTGTCACACGGCAAACCCTGTGAAGTATATTTTTCTACTTGTAACATACCTTTCACGCCGTACAAGTTTTCCATGGAACAAATTGCATACATATTTCCCGGAAGTTTTACAACAAATGATGATGAAATTTCAAGAATAAATATCTATATTTCTTTTCATGAATAAACTTGTTGGTCTGCACGTTGTTTAATTAAACAGAATTAAAATACTTTGATGTATAATAGTTTTAATCAAAATACTAATTTTGTTTAAATTATTATAAAAAGTATCAGCCTTTTACTGTACCACTTCACTTGATTGACTGCCCTTAGGTCTTGGTCACTTCTCATCGCTTGAAAATGAAGTTTTTTTTTTCACTTCTTTTAGGCGCCCTTAAATAACTTCTTTAAACCAATAAAAAAATTTCAAAAGTTATGAACTGGAAATTAAAAAAAAGTGATAGAATAGATCAGAACTTTACTGCTATTATATTTCAAAATCTTCTGTGTTATAAAAAAAAATTGTTCAGAAAGGAATCTGATATCACCGAAAATACAAAATTTTGAATTTTACGATGGTATTTCACCAAAGTTTAAGATGGTATTTCACCATGGTTTGCACCAAAGTTTCTGAAGAGAAACAGCAACATTTCAGTTAATTTTTAATAAATTGTGCATTTAATTAACTTTTACATTTGGGAAAAGTTGATTGTTCCATTTTCTTGTTCTAAAGAATTTGCGAGCAACGTTTCGTTGAAATCGGCCCGATCGTTTAAGAGGAGATGAAGTGTGTGTGCGTGTGTGTGTATATATATATATATATAGCCACAATAACTTTTGTTTATATTAATATGTGTATAGTACTTTTTAAAGTATTAAATCAGGTCGGATATTGTACTTCCTTCATTTCCTTAATAATTGGGATTTCAGATTCTTAATTCTTTCTTTAAGTTGATTTACAAAGCCATATTAAACGATTCTGATAAATGTTACTTTTTTATAATTCTACCATTAATAATGTTTTGACTGAACGTTAATTACTTATAAATTTGAAATCCATACATGACACGTAGCAAATAAAATAAGTGATAGTTTAAAACAGTAAGTGACCTCTGAAAACTATTCTTAAGATTTAATTTATTTCTCATTCTATTTTGTTCATAATTCTCGTGCATTTTTCCAACCGCATTTTAAAATTTTTTGCCTTATATCTCATATGCTTGTTTTAATTCCCTTTCCTTCTTCTGTAACTAAAAAAACTTGATACGTCCTCATACTTTACTTTTCAGAGAAATTTGAGAAAATTATTAGCGCATTCTTTCTAAGAAAATGCATGTGTTTTTTTTAAAGAATATTTTAATTTGAAATGGCATTTTTACATTCATCGTTATCCTCTTTTCGTCATCAACTACCAAATCTGGCTCGTCATGAATGACACTATTCGTAGCCTAAGACCAGAACCTTAAACTTTTTCCAGTAGCCAAAATTAGCTTTCCATTTCTTTTACGATATAAATAATTTTCATAGTGATATAAATAATTTTTAATCATCATGAAAATAGAAAAGAAAAACCGTGTTACATTGTTAGAAATTTCGGACGACGGTAAACGTAACAAGAAAATTTTCTTTAGAAAAAAGGTTACGAAGTTTATCTTGTAGGAGTTACAATTTACTAATTTTTTTTCCCTCGAAAATCTAACAAGTGCATACTTGAACACGGCTCTTTAATCAGAAGAAGCAATCTAAATCAAATAAAATCAGGTATGCTTATATGGAATTTAATCAATGCTAGAAAAATGTAGTAAGATCAATTTCTGAATTTAAATATATTTCAGGCAGTCAGGAATTTCTACTCAATTTCCAATCGATACACAATATTTTTATGTTTGTTTTATATAAATTGAAATCATTGTCAACTCTCACTCTGCTAAATATATAAATTCATATTTATCATGATGTAGTTTAAAATATTAGACAAATAAAACTAGTTTAATCTAAGTATACGTCAGGTTTTAAGTCAATGCTTTAGCTAATTCATAATTAGTCTGTTTATGCTTATCAGTTTTATCTCTGATAGATTACTTTACAAAGCCGTCAATTATGAAAACAATTTTTTTTTATATAGGTTTGAATCTCCGTGTTTGTTATGTAATCTTTGAGTCAGTAGATATTTATATCGAGTAGTAAAGCATTAAAAATAACTATGGATGTGTAGCGATTATTTATTTTCTCGTACCGAAGTATGGAAAAATTATTGCAATCGTCAAAAAATTCGAACTCGCGATTTTGGCTAATTTCCACGTTTTATACCTCCCTGAATTCTGTCTGCGACAAAGATAACTTGTTTAATAATCGTCAAAAAAACTCGCTAAGGAGAACACAAAAGATTCAGTAAAAATGCTAAATTCATGTCATAGGTTAATGTAACAACTATTGCGCGCCAATGCCATGTAGAATGTTCTCTTGTCTTACCCACGGTACGCAATTTTTGTGGGGGGTGGATTAACACTTTTATTAGAGAGTATGCAAGAAAGTATTGGCGGGATCAATCCTGCTATTTCATGTACAATTTCCTGTAGAGATTAGTTATAAAATAATTTTCTGATGCTTGGTTCTTAATTATTGTCCATTATTTAATATTCTGCCATTTAAGTTGATTATATTATGGAATTATATTAATTTATGTTACTGATTATGACGCATTTTAATATCTATGTATTTTCTTCTATGTGTCTATCTTTTGTTTACAGTCTGTAAAATCCTGTTCGAAATTGAAATTGGAAAATGCTATTTTTTGAAACATTTTCATTATTTCTACAGTTTTATAAAATAAGTTAAAAAATTTATTAAGGTTTCCAACGTCGGATGTTTTCAGCGCAATTTTAATAATAAATTGAAGGTAATTTAAGATGTCTTTAACCTTAAACGTAAAATGAAAAATAAAAACTGCTTTTTCTAGCAGCCTTTACTTGAACTCTGTATTCATTAAATTAGCAATTTTTTAAAATTTCAGCGCCAGTATTTTTTTAATTGATGGACATTCTCTATTTTTCATTAAAGTAGATTGAGTTCGAGCATTTGTTGGGCATTAATAGTTGTGTGTTGTTCAACAGTTAAAATTGTATAAAGAAAATCAAGTTCTTGCCTTTTAGTTACAAATTTAATAAATAGAATTATATCTATTGAGAAAAATGGCATTAAAGAGATTATTATATTGATGATCGAAATATGTCATTAAATTTTGACAATGATATATTAAGTTTGGTTGGTTTATAAATTTTGTTTGAATTTCTATTTCTTTATCTTTACTATTTAAATAATTCATTAATATTTCATATAATTTAAGGATTCGTTACTTAGTTTTATTAAGTTGTCATAAATATGTTTCTCTTTTATTAAGTGAAAACAATGCTTCAGTGTTACTCAATGATTTTCAATTGTCATTTATCACTCAAAATTTTGATTTATTTCTTTTTCTCTATTTTATAAACCAACCTTATTGCTATCATATAATATCTTTTGAAACGTAAATAAAATTTAGGAGAAAAGCGCAGAAATTCCGTAATTTTGTATTTCTAAAGCCTGCACATCTGAATCCTATTGAGACGAAGTGACCTAATTTCATGATTCATCCCCGCATTTTCTAAAGAGGGAATAACAAACCGAGAATGTTCTAGAAGGTTTGAGATGTCTGTTTACTTTACCATTTAATCTAATCTAATAACAGCAACAGCCCATAAACGGAATGTGATAATATTCAAAAGAATATGCAACTAGGATATCTGACAGAGTGTGACCATATTCTATGTTCTATAAAAATTGAGAAGGACAATTCTTAATTTTTAAAAAATAAATCAACCTAAACTTTATTAATTTTATATGAATCCGTTTTCCCGCTTAAGAAGTAAAAAAAAGAGGACATTTTGTTAAGAACCGATACAAAAACGAAATAATTTTAAAATTCGAAGTATCCAAGATTCACCAGTCCATTCGGCGATTTTAAACGAAAAGTTAAAGATGGGAAGGAGAATTTAAAATCAACTTTCAGTGCATGATTTTCTTCAAGCATTACATCGGAATAATCTTTCTTAACCAAGAGCTATTTACTAATAAGTAAATTCAGAGATATATTCATTAATATTCGGGGCAAAACTGAACACTTTATCAATCTAGGACAAACATATGAAATCCGGAATTGCTCCGGATATCTGGTCAGTGGTAACTTTAGTGAAATTGCTCTGTACGACGAAAATAATATAGAACTTCTTTTTTTTTCTGCTTTTGATGCATTAGAACATCAGTAAGTCAACGTCATATATATGAAAGGGATATAGAGTTATTAGAAATGACGAGCTTTAAGTATTGATATTTGAATTATCTCATTTAAATGCTATATGATCACAAATGCAGAATGCAATCTGATTTTAATAATTTAAAAACTAATTATTTATTTAGTTTCAAAGACAACAAAAAATTGTGGTTTAGAAATAAAATAATTGGTTTCTTTCAGGGGAGATCCTTATAATGGCATCATGTGTTCGTATGTTCGGATATTTTCGTATTGCTTCACAAAGCAACAAGTAGAAGATATAATATCTGTCACAAAAGCATTTTATTCCTCAAAGTAATTCAAAAAGAGTATTTAAATACATGAAGAAATTTCTTGACCTAGGGATTTCGCCAAGAGATTGATATTTCCAGCAGTTAACTAATTTACTCACAATTGGGGGATGAACACGGTGTGATGCTTAATCAAAATTTTATTTAAAAGTTTATTTGTTTTTTTTTATTGCGCATTGTCTAATGAAGCTTGCTATCTCCAGCGTAGACGTTGCCTCACTATTAGTATTGATAAAGCTCCAGAAAAAGTTTAGTTGATCCATTAGCATTTCTTGGCATTGCGGAAGAAGTGCATGCAAAAATAAAGATTCTTTTCCTCATGAAACATGAACAAATCCTATCTTGCGTTGGTACTGAAAAAAAGAAAAGAATTTAGTCTTACAACTATCTTTTCACGACTAAGACTCAAACAACTATTTCACAAACTTAACTTAAATGCATGTTTATGTGTCAAATATTGTTAAACGTAAAGATAGTTCGTTTCGTTCCATCGTGTTTCGTGCTATGATAGCCAGATTAGGCAACGATTCGCCAAACACTGGATGTGACAGGGTAGGAATCTTCTGGGAAAAGAACGACCCAAGATTTCTGTTATCACTACCGCATTTCTTCCCTTGAGTGATGCCCTAAAGGCTATCATAAAACCACTTTCGGTAATTTATTCGATAAAACCAAGGAAACAGCAAATTGTTTGAGATTTTAAACCAAAGTGTCTAAACACGGACTATGGTACCATCTTAATGGACTTCGCCATCTTAATGGACTTTGGACTATTACTTACCTGATTTGGAAATATCTTGAATAGCTACGTGAGCAATCCAGTATAAGATGTTGCAAATAAAAAAGCATAACTTAGTTAAAAGTTTTTATCAGCTGTTATCGAGAAGACTTTCAACATAAGATTTTTCTTTACGAAACGTGCTGGAATTAAAGTTCGCTTTTGAGACAAACCTTTGAAATTCGGAAAAGAATGTTTCAGAAATAGCTTTTAGTCAACGTAGGTAATTCGGCCTTTACATTTTATTACGCTTTATCTGTCATTTTACAATGCTTTCAATTATTTGTCTTTTGCAACGAGATTTTCTTCTTGTATGGGTGGCAAAGGATGGCTCAATTGTGTAACAATCAGTGGTAAAGTGGAGATAGAGGCCTCAGACGACAATGGCGTAACGAGAGTAAGCAGCGTCCTGGAAATTGCTGTTTTTTACTCCCAGTCTTCATTAGTGGCACCTAGGTCATGATATTTTTTCGCCTTATCCTTATATTTGATTCCAAAAAGTGATATAAGAGCACTAAAATGTAGTCTACAAATCACCGTCTAAGGTTACAATACATTGGCGTATCGATTAGAGCAAAAGGCGTACAGATACTCGGCTTTAGAGGATGAGTTGCAAACGAAGCTTTATTGCGGTTATATCAACTTTTAAAACCAAATAAGAAGGGAATGATTACTCTTGCTAAGCCACAGATTTCGAAAATGAGCCTAAAAGTCATATTATGCTTCAGATGCCATTTTCCCATACTGCGCCACTGCGATGGCCATATATGTGCCTGTCATCATGACAATAAGCAAGAAGTTGTTTATTCTATTTTCTAGCTATTGTAAAGAAAATGTAAGAATAGTGATTTTTACTCTGTTCATTATTTACAATTTAATCCAATTCTTAGCTTTTCTAGCTTCAAATGCTTTAAGCATTTGGCAAAAGTTGTTTATTCCAAAATCTAATTTTTAATAATGTTTTTAAAAATTCATTGATCTTTATAGGTTTGATTCCAAAATTTTAAACCTTCATTTGAATCAGAGAAATTTGAGTAGTGACGTCACTGCGTTATGCTGTTAGAATTTATTGAAGAGCACTAAGAATTGAATAAATATTCAGCTACTTATTATTTTACTATCATGAATCTGTTAATATTATAAAAATATAGATTCAAATGAAAATAAAGGTTTTAATAAATATAAATCATAATTGAAAATATTTTAAGAGTTACAATAGTGGGTTATTTTTGAAAATTAAACTATAAATTTGGCTAGTATTTTTAATCATACCATGAATAAATTAGTAATCTGTCTTCAAAATAATATTTCATAATATAATTGAAATAAGATAAAGTAAAAGAAAAATTCATAAAAAAAAGAAAAAGATTATTTCTTTATTAAAAACAAAAAACACATTAAAGAGAAACTCAAGCTACCAAGCTCATGACAAAATTAATAACAAACAAACAAAAAGCAAAAGCTATAACTTCTGAATGGCAAAAGCATTATAAAACGTATTAGATATTAAATATGTGTATACATTTAACGTAAAATCATCAAAAACGCACTAAAAATTAAAAATTTGTGAAGTTTGAAACCTTAAAACTACATTAACATTAAAAATGTAAGAAAGATTTAAAAGCTAAAAGCATTTAAAACGCATTAGAAGTTTAAAAAGTTGAAAATAATCTTAAAAACAAAAAAAATCTTTAAAAGCCAAATATAATCAAAGATTAAAAAATTCATTAAGAATTTAAAAGTTGTTGACATTTGATTTAAAAAATACCAAACTACATATTAAAAATATAAATTTCGTGAATATTTTAAAAAATTTATAAAATGAGAATTTGTTAACATAATTAAATTTGACAAACTGGTTTTCAAATAAACCGTCACTTCTTAACGACTGGTTTAGTTATATTATTTATTTAAAATAATTCTTCAACGTTTATTTTCAAAACGAAATTTTTTAATCGACTGCAATGCATATAGTAATGATAATACCTCTTGAATATTTTCTACTTTTTTCATTGAAAGTTATTAATTTCTTTTTATCGCACAGATTTATTATGTAAATAATATGTCAAATATTATTTAAATATATTATATGCAAATAAAATATGTAATGAACTGAAGTCAAACTTTTTTTTACAATAAGTACTCAATCGTCATACAAAAAAAAAAAAAAAAAAAAAAAAAAACGAAAGGAAGAAACTGGGAAGCATAAATAACTTCACTAAAATTATAAAATAAGTCCAAGAGAATATTTAATTTTTTATGAATTTTGCTGTTCTCCAGAATTCGATGGATAGCTCATCAACAAGGGAGTGAATTTTTTTTCTTCCTTCATTATATAGTTTTATATCGAGCTTAGATAACAGAAATATCTCAAACCAGAAATTTTTTTCTTAGTAATTGCAATTTACAAGCATTTTAAAATTACTGAAATTGTGGTTCATCCAAGTTCCAAAAATATATCTTTAAAATATTTTATTGAAAAGTCATAAAATATGCTCAACTTTTGAGGCTTATTTACATTATCAGAAATTGAAATTTTGCATTTTAAAAATAATAGTTAAGGGAATATATATAATCTGCTCAAAATAAAAATGTTAAATCATGGTAATGATGCTGACAGTGAATAATTGTTTATTTTTATTTTTAATAAGACTTTAGTTATCCTATCATTCTTTGCTGGATTACAAAAAAAGCCAGTGAAATTTTTGTCCAAAGATAATTAAAAGAGTTGAAGCATTTTCTGCTTTATCTTTTTCCAAGGGTAAATCTCATCATTATTGCACATGTAAAATAAATAAATAAAATTTTGGAAGAGTATATTCTTTATTCTTCAGTATCACAATAACATACATAGAAACTGATACGACAGATTACGTCAAATGCACTTCATTGAATTGAGAATTCATTAAATTGTAAACAAACTACAGGAAATGCTTTGTAATGTATGTTCTAAACTATGAAGATGTTTTCGTTGGAAATATCAAAATTGATAATTCGTCAGATCATGCGTCATATTTTTCGATATGCTTATGTCTGAAACCGGATTCAATACGGTAATATCAGATTATAACAACCTTCGAGGTCAGATTGATCTTCTAGGATAAAGACATTCAAATCCATTTTTAAATTTATAGTATTAAATTAAACATATAATTATTAAATTAAAACAGATAAAATAGACCGAACATTAATTCTAATGTATAACGAATTCGTAATTTTGAAAAATAGCTGTTATGTATTATATATTGGTTTGAGAGCAAAATACTTAAAAAAAAGTTATGGACATATTTCTTTGAAAATATTCTTAGTTTGTCACAGCATTATTTGTAAAGCAAAATTTTGTGAAATTTTTCAGCCTTTGCGAAAAATTCAAACTAACAACAGGCTTAAATCAATGACAGCAACTCAACACTCACTTGGCGCCTTCAGCACCGAAGAGAAATTCGTGTTTCAATAAATTTGTTGATGGTGTCCTGCCAACTGGCTTACCTTAAAAGATCCCACTGCCGCCCTAGAATAACTCTAATTTTTATTGAATAATTAATAAAATCAAATTTTAGAAAAAAAATTATGAGATATTAGTTATCTTGGGGGCGGGGGAGCATAAAGAAACTTATAGATTTAAATAATCACAGAAGATATTTTATGAATACTAGTAGTATCTATAGCTTTATGAAATCCATAAACATTCATGGAGGTTAGTATTAAAAAGTGTCGCAAATAGGCTTTGTCCATTTAGTTGAAATATAATAATTGGCTTAGAGGACTGATTTGTATATTTAAGATATTTCATCATAAGGAATGTAAGCAACAGCTTTCGAAAACCCTTGTAGTAAAACCTTAGTCACAATTCTGCAAAATCCTGTTCAGAAAATGAAGGAAAATATGGGTCTCATAATTTTATAAACATTAAATAAAATTTAGAATTTTCTATTTTATTTGGAGAAACAGTGCTATTCTTACTAATATTGATGCATGGATTTAAAGCAATCAAATGCCAATTTTTCTTAACTAAGAGTACACAAAAGAAAAAAAACAAATAAATTTTGTATTTGTTTCCTTGTATTGATAAGCCAGCTCTGACATACATATTTTGCTCAAGTAAAACGTCCTAACTTTGAAAATTCCGCATGCAAACAAATACTAGATTAGATTTACACTTTTGGAGTAATGTCCATTTAAATTAAAGTTTGTAAATTTAATATTTTTTAGTGGAATTGATTTTGTTCTTAAAACTTTTAACTTGATTTATTTCACTGCCATTGTTTGAAATTGTGTAAATTTTTCTAATTTCTCTGAAAAGCAGAACTCCTGGCTAGTGTATAACAGATATTCTCATTTCAATGATATGCAATTGTTAAAGAAAACATGTATATGCCTATGTTATCAGCTTGGATTTAGTTAAATGTAGAAATTTTAACCTACTTATTTGACAGTTAAAAATAAGAATTATCAAGTTCTAAGTAATGATGATACAATGAGTATTAATGATCTCATTAATTATATTATTCAAGAAGGTCACAGTAATGGGCACTGAGTTCGAACAGTAGTAGCAATAGACAGATTTGTTGGCATGAGACTAGATTGACTGAAAATAGATAAAGAAATATATAATTCAATGGATTTTTCAAGGATAACATTACACGTACTTTAATGACTAAATATAAGCAAAATATTCGAACATACTAAAATATACAGATCTGACTTTAAGACAAATGATCTAGTTTGAAGAACCTTCGCTATTTCATGCGATTTCAATATAAATATATTGTCGAATTTCTTAAATGAAAAAATTAGCAAGCTTCTCCAAGCAACTGAATTGATCTTACATATATATATATAAAAAAATCTCCTGACGTTTTCTTTTTGACAGACTTCAGGTGCGGCTTTGGAACTGATATTTAAAGACAAATTCCACTTTATAAATATGGATGAAACTATCAACCATATCAGAAACAACATCACACAAACTACTTGAAGCAGTTTATATAAAATCACTCTAGCTTCCATCAAGAGATGACAGTGTTATGGAAATTAAGAAATTGTAAACGTTGCCCTTCTATTTCTTAAAAAAAAAGAAGAAAAAAAAAAGAATACCTTGGTTTCTTTTCGAAAATCGGTTATAAATTATTTTGAATGCGGTGAAGAGTAGAGATATATTTTTTTATGTGTGTGAGTTGTGATTGAAAATTTTTTATCTTTACTTGGTAGAATAATTTCTGAACCGCCCTGTTTTATAAGAAATTTTCATTGCAATGGATCCTATACCACAATTTTTTAAATTAATGTCCAATTTGGAATTGTAGGTTGTGAAACAGTAGAGCATCTAGTGAAATTAAAGTCAAATGGAACGTCATTAAAAAAAACTAAAAAAGTGTAGAAATCTTAAGTTGCAGCATAAACAAAATTGGAATGGAATTTGGAATTATTGCAAGGGATTTCGACCGAAGTAGAAAAGGAAACATCCATGGTCAATAAATAAGTTTCTTTAAAAATATCATGAAAGTCTATTTATTAAAATAAGAAAATTTTAAGCATAGTAAGTAAGTGACGAAATAATGAGCACGCTGAAGATTAATGAATCTGATATGAATAAATGCTTTGAGTCAAAATGTATTAAATTTAACGAATAAAAAAAAACATAAAAAGAAAGACCGAAATAATTGTCACATCTGTCCAGAACAACAAATTGGAGAGTTTTATGTTAAATGATTGCCTGTAGTACTAATTTTGTATATTGTTCTTTGTCTCATCAATAGGATGGTAAAAAAATTTCCCTTCAGCAGAATCACCATTTTTTCATTTCAGTAATGCTACAAGTCAAATAACTACCCAGTATTACGCAAGATTTAAACTTATCGATGTGTGGTTAAATGGAATCAATTCACGCGAGATCACACTTACATGACAAATGTAATTGCACATGTCCTCTAATTCCTGTTGTTTGTAATGTCACGCACAAATTGTCATTGTGCAAATAGATTTGATGACTTCCACATGCAGTGTATTTAATGTGTATAATGTGAGCATGAATTTACTCTTCTCTCCATGTTTTAATTCTTCTTTTTCACATAAATTCAACCGTTTCAACATTTTTAATAAACATTTCATCACATACTCATTTCAAAATTATCATCATCATACATGGCACCTATGATCAAAGAATATTCCTACAACGCAATCATTCAAACAGTTCAAAAAGAAGAATGAGAACATCGAAAATATGATTTCGAAATCCAGTTTTTGTTTCGTCAAAAGAGAAATGAGTTGCTTCATTGAACCTTCACTAACTTCGTTTTCCTATTATTGTATTTATTATTACAAAACATGTTCTATTCTTTTTACATATTTTCATGTATTCTCATTATTACAAGAAGAAGCTCAGAATTTAAGCCTTCGCTTGTCTAATGTTACAAGCATCTTGATTCCTTTCTGTAAGTGATACTTGTGACTTCATTTAATACTGCTTACATACTGATGAGAAAGAATAACGTCCACGCTTTCTTCGTTCCGTAAACAATATTATAACTCCTTTGTTCTGTAAACATTAATATATGAACGATTGTCATTTTCTGGTATTCGTACAGTTACATTACAGATGCTAAGGAAATTCCGCAATTCGTTGAATTTTAAAGGCATATTTCACAAATAAAAAGTTTTAAGGGACGTATATTTCATTTTTAAAATTTCTCTAA
This sequence comes from Argiope aurantia, assembly GCA_026543865.1. Lineage (NCBI taxonomy): Eukaryota > Metazoa > Arthropoda > Arachnida > Araneae > Araneidae > Argiope > Argiope aurantia. The sequence goes on along the minus strand of JAPMOR010102267.1, from coordinate 1,686,926 downwards.
CGAGATCTTACATCAACATTTAAATAATTACTAAACAATTTTTTGGATTATAATATAACTAGCGCCTTTGGCGACCAGCCGGTTAGCCAGTATTACCGCTCACTACAATTTTCAATTAAATATTTTAAGTAACTGGTCTCTTAATAGATTCTCAAAGAAAATCTTTTTAATCTTCAAATTTTGGTAATCATACCAAACTTATACTGTTGCTTAGATCGTTTCGTTCAATTTACTATATATATTTTGCTAATTTGTTGTCATTTCCGGTAAAACTTCAACTTTAATTTAAAGTGGAAATGATGAAATTGCAATTCATATAAAGATATTTTTTAATAAAACCAAGCGTTTTATTTTATTTATCATCTTTATTGTTATTTATTTATTATTATTATTATTGAATATGAGTATTGCAAACAGAATCGCTTGGTATATGTCTTATGTGAACTACAACATATTTTTCATAATTTATGTAATATCTCAAACAATAATTCAACAAAAATTTCTCAGATTCAGCATAAAATTCAGTTTTTAGTTTTGCTTTCAAAAGGATTGAAATGAAATCAATAATAATATTTTGTTCCTGCCTATAAATATATTTCAAAAATTATGAAGTCAAAATTTAATGCAGTAAGGTATCATTTTCTGAGAAATATTCTGGACACACCAAATTTTAAATAAATGAATGAATGTTTCTATTTTCCACGATCAACTAAGACTTATTTATGAAGTTTTAAATGTTAAAAATTTAGAAAAACTCAACATTTTTCATAATCTTAGGCCAATTAATCTTGAGAAACCTGCGCGCTGATTGGCGTATTTTCTTTGAAGCGATCGATGGAAAATCTAAAATTATCCTTTTTTTTATTGAATAGTGATATTCAAATTTTTATAAATCAGTCAGTTTAAGTGATTGGAAATTAACACTTAAAAGTCAGTGATTTAGTTGATTGGAAATTAACTCTATGACCACCATAAAATCTGTGCTTTCTCTTGTGGTGTATGCATTCTCCTTAATATCCTCTCTAATAAAACATCACATACAAAAGTACTACATAGAACAAACACATCAAAAGTAAACATAACATTTCAATAGTTGCCAAAAACAAAAGAGAAAAAAATGCAATTAATAAGCAGACGATATTTAGAAAAGTACAGATATTTAGACTGGAAAATGAAATTATCTGAAATTAACCACACGCGCAGACAATATTTACAAAAGTAAAAATATTCAAACCTGAAAAGGAAAATATATGAGTTATTCCATCAATAAATGCCATAAGTTTGTTTATATCTTCATTATTTTATGAGTCATTAAACATCAAAATGTGTCCGGGACTAAATAAACACCCTGTATAGAGAGTGTAAAAGATCATAAAATAATTTTTCTTGAATTTATTTTTCAGAAAAAATAATATTTCATATTTGTTTCGTTTCCTACAGACACGTGCCGAAAATTATATTTTTGCAGATTTCATTTCCAAAAAGATTTAATTTAATTTTAATTGGAGCTTTAATCAATGTGATGGCAACACTTTGAAAAAAGCTAATTTTTCCCATGAATGCGAAACGTGCTTAATTTTAATTTTTATTTTGTACGACAAAAATTGTTGAAAAACATAGTTAAAATATTTATTTAAAAATTCATTAAAAAAGAAATTTAATTTTAAGATTAAAATATTAGTATCATTTAAAAGATAAATTTTTGATCTTTAACTTCATGTAAAAATCTTTTTTGTGCGGTAATATTTTCGGAAGTTATAGCAGAAACACGTCAAAATTTCGCTTAATTTTTAAATAAATAAAATTCTAGTTAAAAATTCGAAAAAATAACCCCTAGGTGCACATTCCCGGCCTCCAAGGTATACACGTGCCAAATTTCGTAACTGTAGTTTGAATGGTCTGGCCTGTAGAGCGCCAACATACACACACACATTGAGCTTTATTATAAGTATAGATGAAATAATATAAACTTTTCAAATGTTGAAAATAATTTGAATTTGTATATAAAAATAAATGTATCGTTATTAAAAACAAAAAATGCACGAAATTCTGGAAAAATATTTTAGAATCTAAAAGATTGAATTTAACTTGATTTTAAGATTATTTTTTCTATTAATTTACTGCTTCAACACCTGACTTTTTTTAGATTTCAAAATAAAATATGTTTTTGGCATGTAACAATAGAAAACTAAAAGCAAAAAAAATCTTCTAATCAAAAAAATTTATCTTCTCAATTCTATTCTGAAAGTTCTTCTTTTCATTCTAAAATCTATTCCAAAATTTTATGTAAAAAATTCTAAAAGAACTGTTCCATTCTATGAAAAAAAATTCTGTTCATTATTAAAATGAAAAATAAATTATGTATCAAATTTTATACAGTATGCAGTGAAGGGTTAAATTTTTTTCTTATAACCGTGTGTCTTAACAAAATTCGTAAAAATGCCTATTTTTACTGTTAACTATTAAGATATTTAATTTAAAACAATTTTCATTGCAGTTTCAAATAATGTAATTTTAGCTGTGGGAATTTGATACATTTATCGAACAGAATAGAGAAGTCCTAAAAATGAAGCTTTGATATTTTGCTTTAACGCAAATCTCGAATTTTAAAATTTTATTAATTATCTCGTTATTTTTTTCATATGGCTTAAAGAAAAACCAAGGAGAAGAATCCTGAAAAGTGGAGGTGAGTTGCTGATCACACAGATATATATATATATATATAAAAAATCAAATTCTAATCACTGAACTTTAATTCTTATATTTATAAATATTTTTTATTTGTTAGTTAAAATCCTTAACTTTCACAAGAATGTTGTTGAAAAAATGAATATATTTTGCACTGAACGTAAAAAAAAATATCAAAAAGGAATTAGGTAACAAATGGTAGTGAAAATTATCACTAACAATACGTTTCTTTACTGATTCTATTCATTTTCATTACCTGTTCATCTCATGACCAAAGCTTCAACGGATGTAACTTATGATGGGCTCTTTGCAAATAATTCTTAAAAATTTAGTGTTTGGAAAATTCAGACAGTATTATATGTTCTGTATGTTTCAGATTTCCAACGAAGCTCGTGACCCAACGTTAAGCGTTGCGTTCCATTAAGTGCATGGTCTCTAGATCGAATACCCCTACTGGCAATTGTTTTCCCACCCTCTACGATATTCTGAAAATAAATGTATCATAATTGTGGAAATTATTTACAGAAATTATTTTACTATTATTTATTATTTGATGGGAAAAAAATGTTATTGTCACAATTTTCTCTCCTAAAAATAATTGTTCCTGTGAAATGTACAATACTCTTTAAACATTAATAATTCTAAACATCATGTTTATAGCTGATTATCATTATTCTATAAATGAAGTCAATATAGTATTAGAGATATTATTAATAGTTGTTAGAAGATTTGGTGTGAAAAATATATGTACTAGATCTATACAAGAAAAATCAACATTTCCATCTATTTATAGCATTTTATTTGTTTTGCAACTTATTTTCGATTGCATTGCAGCTTATTTGCTTATTATTGATTTTTAACAGGAATAAAGTATAATACAGTTTTATAGGAAGTACGATTTTTTAGGGAGGAGGTTGTGAAAATAGATTCAATTAATTTTTTCAACCATGTTGGATTATTCCATATTTATAATTTTCCCAATCATGATACATCTGTTTCTAGAACTAAACAAAGAATTAAAAAAAAAAAAACTTGAATAGCAAGATTTGACCTAGCTCTTAAGTTAAGAAATGCTTATTACTGCCCTCTTGTGAGTTCTACTATCTAAATCAATATTCTTGAATTTAAGTTTCACAGAAAATTTATTTAACAATATCAGTGAGTGACCGAGACAAGCTACAGAAGGTTTGGGCATTTCAGATTTGATCTGAAGGAAAGGAAGTCATATTGAACAAATGCGTTGTTGCAATCAAGACTTGAATACATTACCTCTTGAAATATGAACCTTTCAAATAAATGTCGCAATTACTGGTTGCAAAATAAAGATTTGAAATTAGGATATTTATTCTGATTCGATCCATACATCATGTGTAGGCGCATACTCATAATATACTAGCTGCACCCTGCTTGTGTGTGTGTGTGTGTGTGTGTGTGTGTTCGAATAAACAAATATTCTTAGACATCATTTGTCACATGCATGGAAAGCTTACCTGGAGTTCGTGTTGTAAAGCTGGGCACTATATATTTGGTAGTGGTAGAAATATAAATTGATCCTAGAAACTTAAAGCTGTTAAATTTTACCTTAAGTGAATAGTAATTAAAAAAATCCTAAAAGGTTCTTTGGTCTTAAATATTTAATACTTCGTTGATTTAATGATGCAATAATACTCGTGGGCTTCTTATATAATCTTAGCTGCTACTTAAATCAGAAATCCAATAATTCTGATGAGTTCAAGTGAACAGCTTTCAAGGAGCAAGATGCATCGTTCACTCAACGGAATGCCATCGCGCATGAAAATAACTATGTTTTTAAAAAATATTTTCGATATGTTTATTTATTTATTATGGAAATATCTTTGGTTTTATGCAGATTTTAAAACCTACATTTACTCACATACTCCTTTAGGACCCGTGATATCCAAATTTTCTTAAATTTTTTAATCAATCTTGTATTTGAAATTTGAGCTCTGATTATATGAGAGTAATAGTTAACGGGAAAGAATATACTTGATTCTACAAAGTTAAAAACACGCCAAAAAAATCTGTAGTTTTTCGAAATTAGAAAAAAGTGTTCGTTGGCATGCTTTAAAAAAGTAAGACTTTGTAATCAGAGTGATAAAATATATAATAATTCAATAAAAACTGTCAAATTTATCATGTGAAATAAAATATTAGATATTGAGCTCAAGCTAATAAAACAACCATGAAAAAAACTTATGATATATTAAATGAAACACAAAAAATCTTGAAAGTAAGGGTAATTATTTCAGGGTAAATTTCTGCGTTCGTAAATTAAAAGGCACTAAGAAATAAAAGCAAATATAAAAATATCTGAAGAAAAAAATAATAAATAACATTGGCGAAAGCGTGCAAGTGATCTATGTAATTAAACAGTAAAATACACTTAATATTTCAACAGAAAAAAAAGACATTTCTATTAACTGTATTTACATTAGTACGGAAAAACTGATTAAAATTATAGGAATAAACTTACAAAAATAAAATTTATGTCACTAAAGATTCAGGTTTTAAATTTTAAGATTGTATGAAAATTTTTCTGAAACGATATGCTCATAAATTAAGGTCGAAAAACATAAAATCCTTCTACTCCCATTTCGTCCTCTTAAGGGATTTTTTTAATAACGCAGTTAATTTTTTTAGCTGCTGAAGAACAGGAGTGTCAAATTTTATTCGATTCTATCAATGGGTGGGGAACTGTATAAGGTTCAAACAAGCAAGCAAACAAACGGACGTTCAATTTTATATACATGGCAAAAAATGACACTGTAACATGTAACTGTAGTAACGTGTAGTAAAATGACACTGCAACATTTTAAACTACAACAGCAACAAAAATAAAGAATCTATTCTTCGGCGACTGAAACTGATCGACTTCAGAAACGTTGAAAAAAAAATATTTTAGAAGCATTTTGCAGATAAATTCAGTGTGTCGAGAGAGATCTTAAGGGATTGTTTGCAAATTGAAATTGTGCACCGTTGTGTTACCTTTTTAAAATTACTTCATAAAATAAATTTATACACGACTTTTATTTAAGTAAAAAAAATTAATAATAATTTTATCAATTTTAATCATAAAACGATGCGATTTTTTTATTGTATGTTTTAAAACGACGGCAATTTTTTGCTAAATACGACTAACCTTATAAAATATATGACCTTATAAAAAGTAAGAATTTGTAACTTTTACAAAATTACATTTATTAATGCAAACTATATAAAATATAATTATTCCTGATATTTAAAGCATTTTTCCCATTAGAACTATTTGTCTATCTCGAGAGGTTTATAAATTACAAATTGGGCCATGATAAGAGCAGATATATTAGATATAGATTATATAAAAAATCATGTCATAACTGAAAATGTCATGTGATTCTCATGTCTTGTGATTCTCAGGCATATTCGAATTTATGATTCTTCAATGACATAGTGATGAGAATCTGCCTTTTGGCCTGTATAACTGTTCAGCCCTTGCGTAATTCTCATACAGTATCAAAATGGATGCTGATCAAGCTAATTAAAAATTCTGTGGATCTTTGATTAGCTTGATTTCCCATATTTTTTAAGTAAAAAATGGGAAAAAAAAAGATAAGAATTTACAATTAACAAATGATGCTGATGTTGTTTTTCGCATGCGATGCATTTTCAGCTCTTGATGAAATCCTTCATTAAGCGGCGCAAAACTTAACTTTTTTACAAAGTGAGTGATGGTAATTCTTTTTAGATTCCAGATGTAAAATCCAGTTTAGATTGAGCTAAAAATCAAAGTAGAAAAATTTATTTTCTTGAGATGTTCAAAAATACTGAATCATTTTAAATTAAACATTATATGCATAAACTATGGTAATTTCGCGAAATTATTTTAGATTGTTGAACACCTACCCAACTGATGATTTTTTGCTGTTCGAGCTTTTAGATATAAGATTACCTTAATGCTGTTTTCAGCTTAGTGAGTACGAAGAGCAGAGAATCAGAAATTCCATCTCCACATCTTCAGAGAATCTCTTTAAATAAGATGAATGTGGTGACGATTGAATAAAATATTTTCTACATTTTTGGTATTCGTATTTTTGCAAACAGTATCAATGACACTGGGAGAAGTATGAGGGAATCAGGTTCAAAAACGAGCTCTAAATAGATATACGGAGCTCTCTGCCAGAGTGAGGCCAATTTAGGTTTAACCGGCTCAGTCTGTTTAAGATAGGCATGTGTGGAGGCCCCTAAAAATTCGGGGCCAGATTAGGTCAGATCGGTGGAGAGATGTTCTACTTGAAACGAAACGAAGGCTTTTCAACAGCGATTATAGTTTTTATTACTTTTCTCATAATCATCTTCATAAATCACATAGTTTCTTTCTTTTATAACAGATTGAACAGAATTTTATAACAGATTGAAAGACATATGAATGTTTATCAGCAATGGCTAATGCAAAGCTTTGCACAATATTAGAATTTTTTCGACATCTAACTGCAGCATTTTTTTCCATCTAAGTTCCTCCATATCAGAATCGGAAGAAGTTACCGAGTTTGAAAACAATTTTCCCTAAACAGTAATGTACACAGTTTGCTTTACACATAATGGTTATCATTTTGTGATGCTTATCTGAGGAATGGAGTCACTCTCACAATCTCCGATATGGGGATTTTCAAACGAGTAAGAATTATCTAAGCATAGACTGATTTCTATTAAGAGACTAATATTTTGAGATTGGTTTTTATCTCTTTTCTTTCTCTTCTTTCTTTTATTAGATACATTGCATAAAATGTCTGCTAGCTCTTACTGATTTGGAATTACACAGCACGAAGAATGATCTTTCTGATTATGCAACAATTTGATTTTTTTTTAAAACAAAAAATTATCAAATACAAAAAGATAGCCGAACGAGTAAGATATACAGCTATGGATTTGTGGTGAAATTTTTTCCTCTTGTTTTACTTATTTTTTACATTAAAGATAACGTTAAAGGATTTAAATCGAATTTTTTTTCTCTTGCTAAAGCATTATATACATGTTCTCATTAAAGGAAATAATTCTTCTACAGAGAAAATATATGCATCCAACATTTACTCATTATATTCTGAATATAATAATTTTTTATTAAAAAGAGTATATGATATTAATTATGCAAGTATTAAAAGAAAATAACCCTATTGCTGAATAAATAAAATGTTTCAGTGATTAAATTGCTCTTCTGCATTTCTTAATACATAAATAACATATAAAGTTACAACATCTTCATTTATTAGCCTAGCAAGGTGTTCACTGTTCAAAATTGTAGGATACATTTTGCTGATTTTATTTTCAGATATTTCTATATAATAAAATAATATAATTTTAATAATATTCGCTAAAATTAAACATTTATCAAAATTTTATACCATTTATGATTTAATCCTCCTTCTCTCACAAAGTTCAATGGTCTCGTAGATTTTTAATTACTGCTATTTCCTGACTGGTTTTTTACATACAGGATGGTTATAATTAAACTTCCCCTATAAATAGCATCTTACAACGCAAACGAATGAATGGATTGCAGTCAAATTGGTGTATAGACTATACACGAGATGCGCTAACAAAATTTCTCAAAAAAAAAAAGTTCCAAAATGTCCAACAGACGTCGCTTTTTCCGGAAAAACATTAAGTCTTACACAATAAACGACTAAAGCAGAATGCAGAAACAATATTAAAGATCCAGAACAAGAATTATGAGTAATGAAATGTAAAACTGTCAGTTCTTGGAAGAAATGTCAAGATTTGCATGCTTGCAAAGAAAAGGAAGCTTTATGCAAAACAAGTTAGTATAAGAAATGTTTGCAGTAGTTTTCATGTTTTATGTCGATGTTTCTGGCTGTAATGAAGACGGAATCTTGTTGCGGCTTAAAGAACTCCATAACGCGTCATGTGCGAAGCATCACAACTGATCAGTTACGATGTACTGTTGAACACACTGTCCATCGACTTGAAATTTTTAGGTGAATGAGGTGTTTACATGGAGTACCTTTTCTTACATCATTTTGGACACGATTAACAACTGCTCCTCTTGTGCAATTTCGTCCTAATCTGTTCTTGTTTCTGAAAACTGAACTTTTTTTTTCTTCTCAAATAGTGTACTGTTTCCTTACTTTTACTTAATGTATTTCGATGACAAGGTGATCAGAAACTAGTCAATAAATGTTGATATTGTTTCTGTATTACATTTTGGTCGTTTATTGTGTTAAATTTAATGCTTTTCCGGAAAAGGCGCCCTATAGTGGACATTCTGGAACTAAATTTTTTTTTTCTAAAATTCCTTGAGCGCATCTAGTGTATAGTTTATATACCAAATTTCGTCGCAATCCGTTCACCCGCTTGCGTTGTATGATACTGTTTATAGCGGAAGTCTAATTATAACCACACTGTATAATTCAAAGGATCTCCTTATAAGAGCTCAAAGTATATCCAAAGTTAAAATTAATAAAAATTGAAAAATAATATTTTATAATTAAATGATTGATAAATTTAGAAGATCACATGAAACAAATTATTTCGATCTGGTAACAATGAAAAAAGAAATTCAAGGAAACAGTTATAAATTTCCTCCAAAATGTATTGTTTTTCTTTACTCTCAATGATTATAACCAAGCCTGAGATATGGTTGGTTATTACTTATTAACATTTATAAGAATAATTTTTAAAAATAAAATTCCGTTTCGCAGCCTTATGAAAGCTAATTTGCGGTAGACGTCATATTTTTGAATCGTAGCCTGATGTCAGTGGTGATACTTGAACAGTCAGTTCCTCTCCAAACTTCCAAGCCATCGACAGGCCTTTGACCCGTTAGGTTTAGCAAACACCAGGTATCGAATACACATAACTCTCTTTCTGAAGTCGGAGTTTTGGCAACATCCCTCAGAGGACTTTTTATATTCATAAGGAATGTTCGAAGAATATTACTCGAAATTGTAGTTTTAAATCTCTGTGGATGAACGTTCTCTAGATGGTCGTGAGGTACAGCGACAATTGGTATTCGTTCTTTTAGATATGCAGAAAGATTTTCTAAACTGAAATATTTATTTTTGGTAGTCTCGACTAATGAACTTTTTATTCAAGCAATTTTATGATTCTCTTATGTGGGTTGTTTTGTAAAGATGCTAATTACTAACTAAAATTAAACAAATTATTTTAAAACGGAGATAATGTATTCGATCAATTGATGATTGCACTGATTTGTAACTGGTGACATCCATTTGTAAAAATATAAAGTAAAATAAAATAAAATTGCCCACTTAATTGTTTTGAAACTAAAACATTAAGAAATGTCTATTTCAATTTTGTATTGTTCTCTATACTTGCGTGCATGTTTGGAGTGTCAAGAAGAGGCATATTAACCTCCCTACTCTATTAAAGTTGAAAGATATAATAAATTGAATGATAAAAATGTTGGTTGATTAGACCTATTCACGGTAGGAGGGTTAAATCTGTGACTTATATCGCTATCTTATTTCAATTCATAATTCAATACATTATTCATTTAGCATTAATTCAGATTCATGTGTACAGTAATTAGATACAGAATGCACTTCATTGTCGTATCGCAATGAAAAAGGATAAATTTAATTTCAACGCATTAATCAACATTTCTGTTGGAATCAATGAAACACTAAACAGAGCAATTTCAAATAGCAGGCACTAAAGCAAAATGATTGTTTCTTTCCTTAACAATTTTCATTCCATACAAACGTTACTCCCATTTTCATTGACGAATCAGAACATAATTGCTTCAGTGCAATGGGATTGCATACTGCATATCTCATATGCAATTGTTTTCCCAATAAAATTTTGTATTTTTGACTTCAACATTCAGGTTCTACATTTATCGTGGATATCAGTTTGCAATTGATTATTAAGAATAATATTATATGCTGGTAAAAATCACATATTCGTTATTTCAAATCAAGTACATTGGGTAACATTTCAGTTAGATTATGGTACTTTAACCGTCATCATTGATTTTTTGAAGTTTCGTTTCCCATTTTCGTTGTTATTCCTTGTGTCATGTCAAGTGAGGTAACATTTCAGACAGACCTTCCTGTATATATATTGTCGACACTGATTCATTAAATGTTTTACAATCACTGACATCATCAAACTAGCAATTGGATTTTACCAATTTTGGATAAAACCATTTGGATTTTAGCATTATAGACTTCATACCAGATTCCTTTTTTGAGAGTTTTATCATTTTATTTCACTGGATACCATTCCATGAGGGAATAAGTGGAAATGAAAAGGCTGATAAAGTTACTAAATTGGCATCTGGTTATCACAACACGTCCATTCCTCAATGTCATCTTAAAATAACATATTAAGGACACTTCTTACTAAAGCTGCCAAATTCAATGGATTCATGAAACAGAGAATAAACTGCAAACTATTCACTTTGTAAGAGAATATTGGCTTTCGTTGAGAAATAGGAAAAGGGCACACTACCTTAACATGGGCGTTCAGTGACCACATTAGGTTTTACGCATCGTCACTCGCTACTAGGTGTATTCTACTGTGCCACAATATTGATTTGTTCTCTATCAGATCGAAACGTTCAAATATAATTTAAACTAAAAAAATAATTGTTAAATTATAATTAAATTCCGAAAATATTAAAATATTGAATTATCTTCCAGAACACAGAAATATCCACAATTTTAGAACTTCAGCACATCAGGTCGAAAGTAAAAAATCGAATAAGAAATTTCAACCTTGCAAACGCGAAACGAGCCGAAATAAGTGAAACCGTGTAAAAAATCACACAGTGTGACTGTCTTCTTTGTCAGTTTCGGCTGTTTCATGGTCTATTGACATTGTTTCCTATCAGTATTTTTTTTTAGCCCCAGTAGCGCCGGTTATAAGGTTTACGCATTTTCACTCTTCGTTCCCCCCCCCCCTCCTTTCTTTTTCTTTTTCTTTATAGTTTGGTTCATTAGAATTTCCTTTCTTGTTAAGCGAGTGGTTTTTCTGTTTGCTTGTTTTTTTTTTTTTTTTTTTTTTTTAGAACGCCGTTTCCTTGGTGAAATAACCATTTCCTAAGAAAATGAACCAGTGCCAGTTATTTTCACAGGAAAAATAGTTTGAGATTTGCATTTAATTGTCTTCATCGATGATTTAAACAAAGGGTTATAGAAATCTAATTTAATACCGAAAATTATTAACTTGATGAAAATATCAACACATTTTTGACATGGATGAATAAGGAAATGTAATAGCCTCTATAAGTTTGAGAGAGAAGGCAAAAGTTTTCAATCTGAAGAAGAAAATTTAAGGAAATAATTACTGTCCCGTTTAATTTTAATTCAAACATATTTTTTAATGATTTTTCCTTAATCTATCACAGAAATAATCTATTTGTATTAAAAAAACTTTTAAAAATAGTTTTTTAAATCTGTTATTTAGATAAGAATTCGTAAGATTCTCTTACGAAATATAAATCATTGTTTGAACTGAATATTTGCAAACTAGATTACTCATTGAATCTAGAATAGAAATAAGCTTTTTTTATTACATTATTCAATCAATTTTTATTGCATTATTTAACCCTTACACAAAAGTTAGTTGAAAAAATTGGATGCAATTTGTGTGTGTGTGTGTGCATATATTATATAACTTTAAAGAACCAATCTTAATTGAAATGTATTTTAATTACAATAATTACATAATTTATTCGATTCTTAAAAATAAAGATATAACTTTTAAAAATAAAGTAATTTTAAATTTAAAAATGCTCATTCCACAGAAGGTGGAGTGTTACTGCGTTGAACCAAAATGTTTCCAAGAAGACGTAGATATGAACAAGAGGATTTATTTCAATTTGAGAGAGATCTGTGTGATACAAGTCCATTAGTCCAATACATCCATATGATACTAATCAAGATTTGTGATCCATCACTGTCGATGATAGAGTGTGAACAGGTGCTTACTACTATAAAGTGTTGAAATAAAATTTTTATTCAACCAACACAAACTAACTAAAACTGAGCATGCTGTAAAAGATTTAGGAAATATTTAGTTCCTATATATCAACTATTTCATCATTGTTCGGGATCAGATCCATCATTCCTTGTTGGAATTCCTGACAACAATAACCATTGCCAATAGAATAATATCTCTTGATGCACAGTTAGAATGTCAAAGAAATGAGACGAAAAATATAATCCTGAATTTCTGTCAATAGCTTTAAGTATTCAAACTAGCTAGATATGGGAATATAATCAAGCAGTTTTAAAATTACATTCAAAAATGAGGGTGTGTTACCTATTAAGTAATTTTTCACATGTATTTTGATCATTGTAGAATTAACCTGAAAATTCTGGAATTCTCAAAAACGCTTTTTTCTTTTTTCATTTAGAAGCATTGTTCTCATTTTTCTTAATAGTGATATCGTAGAGAATTTTTCTATTTTCTTTCATGGAATTCTCACTGCATTTGTAGATTTATTGAACTGATATGAGTTTTTCAGAGGTCGAAGGACTAATTTTCTGAGTTCAATTATTTTGAAATTTCTTCCTGTTTCTCATCGTAGTAGCTTCCTAGATCTAGATTTCTAAGCTATATTTCTTAAATGTTAAGAAATCTATGAAAAATGGCTCATGGCTTCAATTTATTTTTGTTCGAGCGTGTAACCTTTTCTAGAGAGAAAACCTTTTGAAGCAATAAATTTGACGTTTCCGAGCTTCCTGAAATTTTTCCTTCTATCTCTAGTAAAAGATGTCTTCGACTAGGAGAGTTTTTTCGTGTTTGGTCACACGCATATAGCATGGAAAAAAGAGCAATTGTCTGCATTAATACTTTATCAGGAGTTCCACAATACTATTTTGTTTCTTTGAAGTTCATTTAGTTAATTAACAACTTACAGTTCAACACTCTGTTTTCTTTTTATTTTTGTCGTGTATTATTATAGTTTTCCAGAAATGGTGCAGAAAATCGAAAAAAAAATGCATTTTATTCTCGGATAACTTCGTAAAGACAAAGAAACCGATTATTGGGCAGTAAAGATGCAAATAATACTTCATTAATTAGTAATTTTAATTAGAGTCAATGCTAGAATTATATAGTGTACATCTACTCTCAACGAAACACGTTTAGCTAATATAGACACATGAACTTTCAGCATGTTATTTCTCAGACTACATTTCAATACCGAAAGCCTAAAATTTTCTGCACAGTATCCTTACCCTACATGCATGGCATTTGCAAATCCTTCTTTCTTAGAAAATTTATTGCATGACTTGAAGTTTAGTAATTTTTATATAAAAAATTGCGTAATTCGACTGTTATTACAATTTTTCAATAATTTGGGCATATTATAAATTAGATTTTGTCATAAAGTTCTTACATTTTAAATGTCCTATTTGATTGCTCTTATTTGAAATGATTTTCCACGTCTTAATTTCCCCATTGATAATGCTATTTGTTTAATTAATATAAGTAATTTTTTCCTATTACTCCATCATTTTTTTGGTATTTTTAAGTCTATGATTATTCAAACGCATACAAGTGTATATGTAAGGCGTTTAGTCATTTAGCAGTATTATGAGTTAAGGAAATATAAAAAAAAGAGAGAGATGGCAAAATTAAAAAAAATTAGTTCCTCATACTTTCAAAACATTTTAATTACTAATATTTAAAAAAAAGAAAGAAATATCATCTCTTTATCCATACACATTAAATAATTGAACTCCATCAAAAAAAAGCAAATGATATACTTCTAAATCAAAAGTTAAATTCTTGTCAAATATCTCCTTCTTTAAATGCAATATCCATAGATCCTTTATTAAATGTTTTCCATGCTCTTTGAACTAAGCTACGAATTTTCACTTTCTTCAATTTGTAAAATTAGCACTTGAAGATAATACGGTCACTCTTGCTTAAAATTAAAATTGTGATGGCTAAAATGTTGCTGAAAAAAAAAGGAAAAACTCACGATTATTACTGCTCTTAACCCTCTTTAAATTTTTAAAATGAGCTGGTTTTATCTTTGAATTTCAATTCCAAACTTAAAATTTTGTAAGGGTAAATTAGGCTATATTCTAAAGTAATATAGCCAGTGGAGATAAGTCGGTAACCTTCTTATTTTTTTTAATACATTCCATTTTTATTGAATTTAGTTTAAGTAACCAAAAAAAATAAATAAAGCAAGAATAAAAAGGCATAGCTTCCTTATTTTTATAAAAAAATTTATTTTAATTTTTAATAATTCGATTGTAAAGAATAATTTCCAAAATCAGAAAATTTTCAAAATGCTGTCAAAAATTCAAGCTCGCAAAATTTTTGAAATCTCAGAAATAGAGTATAATAAGAATTTAAATAAAAGGTTCTAAAGTTTTGGAGGAATAAAAACATATAAGATACTACAGCCACTTGTGGCCTTATTTCATTACAGCTAGGTTTATGAAATATTTTATGATTTATACAAGAACCATAACTGTTTCGAGAAAATCCAACCCACATTATTGAAAAGCAATAAA
The DNA here is from genome assembly GCA_026543865.1 of Argiope aurantia. NCBI lineage: Eukaryota > Metazoa > Arthropoda > Arachnida > Araneae > Araneidae > Argiope > Argiope aurantia. The sequence continues at coordinate 1,671,720 of JAPMOR010102267.1, read as the reverse complement.
AATCCAATAAGACTCAATAATAAATTACTTATTTTTTTGCTCAACAATTACAGGTAAAAGGGTAAATTTATCAAATCAGATCAAACTCAAAGTGACTGTTCTAGTGGCAATAGCGAATTTAGGTATTTTGCGGTCTTGTGCAGTATGCGACAACTCTTTTAATAAATTTGTAAATTTAGTTTCACATTTCAAACTTCATCAAAATATTAACGATATATTTTAGATTATTTTTTACTTTCGTAAATTTGTGAGACTGTATATTACTTATATATTATGATTCATGATCGCGCGACATCCATGTTTGTACTCAATATTATTTAAATAGGGTTTGGTGTTAGGAATACTGCAGTAAAAAAAGTGAATGTAATCAAACAAATAGGAAGTTGACCAATTATACCAGACTGAGGACTAATACTACTTCAATATTTTATAATACGTAAAATTTGAATTATTTACTTTTTGGCAGCCAGGCTCATATCCTTTTTTAATTGATATCTCCGCCTGTTCTCCTCCCCTCTCAGCTCAGCTGCCTAATTACAAATTTGCTATGGTTTGGAAGACAAGTAAACACATATTTTCTTCTCTATGGCGAAAGTTCTTGGGTCAATTCGGGTCAGTTCGCTGCTGTGGCATCATTTTAGTTTTCATTCCCTTATAGTAGGCCTATCTTTTGACTAATAGTAAGTAATAATACCTAATGCTAAAACCGATAAATGGACCGATAAATTAGCAGCATTGATCATAATATTCTTAGATATATTAGATCCTTTTGAAATGTTATCTCGATATATACAATACTTCTAAATAACATGAAATTATCGATATTATATATATATATATATATATATATATATATATATATATATATATATATATATATTCATTTTTCGATAAATGCCTCTCATACAGAATTGTTCAACGATTTTGTGCAAATATCCTCACTTATCTGAGAAAAACTATATTTTACAAAATTATATTTGAATTTTGAAAATTCAAATAACTACTTTTTATTTTATTCACATATTTTATTTACAACTGAAACTTATCACACTTTAATGATTTTGTAAAAAAAAAAAAAAATTGAGTTGGTAGATTTTATTTTGAAATTAAAGATCTTGCCCTAGAAATCTATGCAGAAGCTAAAATCATTTTTGGATATATTTTTTAAAATTATTTTCATAGTAGATAATTAAAGCTAAAGAAAATCCATTTTATAACGAATGAAAAGAATAAATAAAATAATTAAAATCAAACTATTACTTAAATGTTTCATTAAAATAGTTAGAAAAATGAATGTGAACAGCTTCTGTATGAGGGACTTGATAATTCTAAATCCAATTACGTTTTGCTATAATTAATATTGTAACAAATATAATAAATTAACGGCTATTAAAAATTTTAATTATAACAATATGAATTGAAAATAGAATAGACAGTTGAAATTTTGGCGAGGGAGGAAAAAGCATTACAAAATCAACAAAATTTGAAAAAAATATAGATAGCAAACCAAGAGCAAACCACAGATCTTTTATACAAAATGTTTGAAAATATTTTCCATATTCAATTGCTTTACTGTACGTGACTTAGATCTAAATGCCCCTTTTTAAATTTTGACACAGTGTTCAGTTTTCAGTTTATTTTCTTTATTTTTCCTATGTGATTAATTTTACATACTTTCATTTAAATTGAAAAAAAAAAGCAGAATTTTACTCTTTCATTTACATCAGCTGTTATATGAAATTACTACATTACGGTACGTTTACCTAATTTTATTGAATATATTCAACAACGGATATCACCGGTATTATGAGATAAAGTGTCAAGTTCAATTTAACTTGATTTTCCGTTTCGCATTTTAATGAGTTTTGGCCTATGCAATAGATTTCTGGAATTGTATAACCGCGTATCTCCATGCCAATTTTGATAATATCCGTTCAAAAATTTTTGAAAAGAGCATGGAAATTTTTGAGTAATTTTTAGTTTTTTTATAGATATTTCAAAACTATCATCTTCACGTCTTGGATGATAGTTCAAAGGTTATTGCTGATTAAAAACATGTTTGAAGGACTTCTCCGAAATTTTTTTTTTCGGATGAATCTATTGTATATGTTTATATTTTCACTAAAAATAACAGGCTTCCGAAGTTCATGATTGTTTATGTGTTAATCTGCTTATAAACTCGAGATTTTTGTCTGTTTTTTCTTTTCCCCCTCGTTTGGGATCCAAGTGTGCTATCCACTTTTCCTTATCGTTCAATGCACTGTTTCGTCACAGCGTTGCTCGTAGGTTCTTGTATTTCAGAGTATACTTTCCCTTCACAGAATCTTTCAGAATTATCACAACATATCTAGAACTTGTTTTTCTTGTGTTTCACCGAACAATTTAGGTCAACCAATGCGTGAGCTTTAAGCTATTTTGATGTTGTCATTATATTTTTGTAAATGATGAAAACGAATCTTCGTCGAATCATCGAATTGTCACGTTGTTGTTGTTATCACAAACCAATACAAAATATACATAATTAATAATTTTTACTTATTTTTGTAATTACTTCATTTCCATTAAATTAAATAGTCTGAAATATCGATTTCATTTCAATTGAAATTCGGTTATTTGAGAGACACATTCTTGATGATGTCTTCGGAAAATGTGTTAATCTAGAGCGACCAAATTTTCAGAACTTCAATTCAGGGCTTCCAACTTGTGATATGGTGGGTACCCATGTATTCCTAGAGTGAGGTTGGTAACGGTAGAAAATACAAAATATAAGGGATTAAAATATTAAAAAAAGTAATAGAATTTTGCTTTTTGAAGTTTGAGTAAAATCATACAGATAGAAAAATCTATTTGGTAGCAGTTAAAGAAAATTAGGAACTCAGAATTAAAACCATAAAATATTTAATATCTTTCACAAACACAGAACTTATGAGATAAAGTTCGTCTTAATGCGTGCATTAAAAACAAATATTTTAGTAAGCTTGAAATAAATCCAGACAAGCTTATATATCTGTTTTCAGTAAACTAATTTCATGAAATGGATCCATGGAACAAGTTTAAGGTTTTCCTTTAGTGGCGAAACTAATGTGGGACAGGCAGGCCAAATAAATGCCTTGGGCACCATTACCAGGGAGATTATAATTGAGCAATCAATTAGTTGCATATCAGAAGAAAAAAGTTTTTATTTAGCTTTTATTCCTCAATGTCTTAAAAATCAAAATGCTTCCAATCAGGAAAAACACACAGTATATTTTATAACTTGAGAACTAATTTAAGAAAGATTCCCAAAATAAAAATAACTTTTGTTAACAAGATATGATGACCAAAATTAAATTTATTTAAAAGAAAGTTCGTTACAGAACTTTTCAAAAATTTCTGTTTCACTGAGAATGGTATACTTGATAACCTTCAGGTCTTTTTAGAAAATAAAAGTTAATATATCGATAAACTCTACAGGTACTTCAAATTTCATTTACTGTATATATGAAAATAACATGCTGTGGCCTTTATGTTCATACTGATTGGATATCGGTTTCTTTAGATGTTTGATACAAATGAGCATGAATAAATTTTTATTCCTGTTGTTGCAATTGCAAGCTTTCAACTAGCAAAAAGGAGAGAAGAAAATTGCCGTCACTAAGCAAAGAAATTTAAATTTATTGCTACGTGCTAATTTACTTTCACATCTATTTTTTCAGAATTCTACTTTTCAATAGCCATTTTTAGAAATATATCTTCATAGAAGAAATTGTTTTTATTGAAATGTAATAATATTATCTCTCTATAACATACTCTTCAAATTGCTTACCCCCACTTTATTTGAATACTCTACCTTCTGATCAAGAGTTAGACCAGAAGGTTTGCGCCTATTAATATGCTGCAGTGAGCTATCAAGTTTCAAAGAGCGGAGTGAAATACGTCTCTAGTTTAGGAAAGTATAAAAGGAACCCATTGCAATTTAATATCTTAATTTCTATAGATAAAAGAATACTTCATATAAATTTTGGCACTATTTTAATTTATTTTGCACTATTTTGAAATTTCCTATACTTATAGTTACATGCAAATTTTAATTAATTGGAAAAAAGGCTGTGAAAATATCTTTTCAAATAAAGAATATGTAAATATAGAGTGTATTTTTCAAACATATCGCTACAAAATAATACATAAAAACATTAAAATATATAATATTATATAACATGCATTAAAAAAAAAGAAGAGTTGCACAAAATGGAGTTATTTCAATGTCGATAGCTTTATAAAATCTAAAAACTCGTTTGACCACTCAACTTTTTCCCCCTCGTCTAAAATTCATTCGTAGCATACTAATGTTTTTTATATCTCACCTCAAAGCCAGAATTCGTTCCTTATTAGAATCTTTTGTCTTCAAAATCTGTAACCATTTTTCAACACAGGCTTCCTGTCAAGCTTAGAATTATCATTTGCTTTTATTATGTATCTAGGTCTGAAATATCTGCTTCTACATAGATGGTTTTCTTATCCATTTCTATAAGCCATTCCACAATTGGGATTTTGCTATGCGAGTCCAGCAACTCATTGACATCATTACTATAAAGTTCCAAATGTGCATTGAAAAATTGGCAACCTTTATTACTTGAGAGATTATTTTGTTACCTGCTTTTATTTTTCTATTTTTCATTTTTATCAAATTCTGAAATGGCATTTTATTAAAGCAGGAAGGGGAACATCAGACACAAAGTAACTTCGAATTCGCTTTAAGAGATAGGGACAGTTGATATTACTATAAAGGTTCCCAAACTTCAAAGCTTTGTGACGTACCTTCTAGAAATCGAATCTATAGTGACCCACTTCATCCTCGGCACACAGAATTTTTTGCAAAGATGATCAGTATGCTTTCTTTCCGAAGGAAGTTTTATAGGTCGAAAAGGAGTCTTTTTGAAGAAAAAAAAATATTTAATATAATAAAAGTTTTTACAAAACTATAACGAACAGCTTAGAAATTATTGCATACTCAAACAAAATTCAACCTTCATAATAAAAAGAAATTTCTAATTAGTTGGGCAGGGTCTGAGGTACTGTAAGGAAATGTAGCCGCAACCCCCTTAACTGGTTTGCCTTCTTCGTTATCTAATTAAATGGTATCTTCTGTTTCGGGAATTTGATGTCTTACTTATTCAGTTAAGAATGCATAGAATATTCGAGATTTTTGCGGATTATGTGTAATTTTTGTGTTGAATTAAAATCTCTTTATATGATTTAATTTCAGCTTCGAAGTTTGAGAATCCAGAATTCGATGCCGATATGACGCAAGGGGAAGACGATTAAAGGGTTAAGCGAAACGACAGATTGAAGCAACAGGCGGCGCAACAGATTTATGTATTTTGTGTAAATCCAGTTATTTCTACACATCATTCCCACACAGGCAAGATATTTGTTTTGTTTCTTCATTTCTTATCATTCTATACGAGTCATTTCTTAAGATATTGTCCTTTATTATTAGTTTTTTTGTCTTGTTTTTATTACGCGACTTAATGTGTATTTGAAGTCCAACTACATTTTTGGAAATTGTGGAAAATACGTACATTCAAGATCTTGTTGCTACTCACCAAAAATTGACTAATGATTCACAATTTAGAAATACCTATATTACCATACAGCAAAAATTAGGACGGATTCTTAAGAATCTAAAATCTTAAAAATATTAAATCTATTCAGTTTGATATGAATTATTTAGTAATTAGAATTTATGAGTAAAATATTATTAGAATTAGTTGGAAAAAACGAATGTCGGAAACATTTTCACTCACTGACAAAGAATCAAAAATCGGAATTTTCCTGATAAATTTGACAAATCTGATCATTTCAGAAGAATTATTTTCACTTTCTTCACCTGTTCAATTAAAATGACCATATTCTAAGAACAGAGATGGCTGATTAGGAAAGGTCGCTTTTACTTAAAAAAATTAAACCAATCTACGACAGACAATCATAACGTACTTGCCAATGCTTGTGACTGTATTTCCGAATCTTGGATATCTGAAAATTTTAATTATTATAAATTCAAATCGAGAAATCCTAGATATTGGAAAGTAGGAAAAGAGGTTATAGGATGTAAAGTAGAATATAATTTTATTCGACATTAAACTTATATCGAAAACAAGTGCGTCATTTGCCGTTAGAATATACTCATACGAAAGCTAAAGTTAAGTACTATTCCTACAAGCATCTTAATCCGAATAAAAAGTGCACTCGCAAAATTATAATTTCAAACATGAATTTTACGAAATCAGCTGGGCATTTTAGCTTAAGACATTATCTAAAAATATACTATAAAAGTTACTTTTCTTTTCACTTTTTAAGTGTAATGTTTAAATGGACCATTGCAAAATGTTTACATACTGTTGTGACAAATTAGATTTCCTTTCATTTCTAAAAAGCATCAATACCTCCTATTTCAATATTCCAAATTTTGAAAGATGTAGGGAAAAATACGTATTTTTTCTCAATTAGTATCAAATATATCTGCCTTTTTTTCGCATTTAGTATAGACATGTGGTCTCATACTTATTATTATTTTTAATATTTAAATGGCATTTATTGATTTGCCTTCTTTTAGTATTGCAAAAATTAGATTATTTAATCTCAAATTTAAAATAAAATGATCTAATATATGTCAGTGCCATTGTAACCATATGCAGTTTTTTATAGGAACTATAAGACCAGAACACTTTGAGAAATTCTCTGGAAATTTATTCATATCAAATTATTTTTGCTATGATTATACGAGATTTACAATACTGTTGATAGAAGATTTAATTCATTCAAAGCACGAATTCCAAAATTAAATAAATATAAAATGAAAATTTAATAAGACCAAAAGGAGTTTCTTTGCTAAATCTGCCAGGATTAATTATTTCTGTTACTGATTATTTATAGTACGAGGTTACTAAACATGTATTTAACAGTTTTCTTGTGCTAATTAATGATTATTGAGAGTGAATTAGTTGAAAACAAATAACAAAAACACCGCGTTTAGCATCGAATGCCAATCATTCATGTGGTGACAGACAACATATGATATTGAATTCTAGGTTTTGAAAAAAAATAACCTGTAAAAAATAATAAAAAAAAAGCCCACGACAGTTTTTGATTAAATGACTAGCTGTCAAAACATCAACTTTTATCGGTAATTGATATTAATTTGCCAGAAGTTTCAAGAGCAGATATGTTATCTTTGTAAATAAATGCATCATACTTTTGTATTTTCTCGAATTTATTGATTATTACAGTGTTATAAATCGCATAGATCCTTCAGAGGTTACAGAATGTTGCAACGTCTAATTATCCAAAGATAATATTTTAATCAGGGAAACTTTTTTTATATATATTTTTACTTTCTCGTACACGGAGTATAGAGAAAGTATTATAATCGTTCAAAAAATTCGAACTTGAGATTTGACGAATTTTTACGTTTCACACCCCCTGAGCCCAAAAAAACAAATTTTTTTTGCATTGTGTCCATCTGTCTGTTTGAGAATACAATAACTCACAAACGCTTTGAGCTAGAAGGATGAAGTTTGGTATAGGGACTTTAGATGAAATTTGCAGGTTTCTGTCTCGGGCTTTAGATGAAATTTGAAGATTTCTATCAATGTTAGAACTATATCCATTCTGTGGAAGTCTGTCTATCCTGCTGTCTGGGGTCAAAAGAACACGTTATCTGCAAAACGTAAAGAGCTAGATAGATAAAATTTTGTAAACAAGTTTAGCATCTAAAATGTAGATTATTTTCAAATTTTGAACCAAAACTGTCAAAGAGGTAACGGTCTGTTAGTCTGTAATTTCGCATGCATTTAAACGAAATTACCCTTAATCTCAATGGCTTAATGAAATTCGGCATGATATCTTATGACTACAAATGCAATTCCATGTCAAATTTTGGCATGCTATATTAGCAAAAATGCTACTAAATGATTCACGCCGAAGATCTTTATTTCGTATTTATTATTCGCCAATGCTGACAAGGCATTAGTGGCCTTACCAAAGGTCCACAATTTTATACTTGGGAAGAGGGACAAGACTTTTATTGAAGAGTATGCGAGAAAATTTCCCTGGGTTTAGAGCAGTGTTCATTCGTTACATACTGTACTTGAGGTACTATACTTACGAATTACTATTGTTCGCAGGTTTTGTCAAATTCATTTTTACTTTTGAAGGAATATAGAATTGTTCTTTTTACGCTTGGCTTATTTATGAGATTACAAAATGAGTTACAGGGTGGTTAGAGAGAGAAAGAAGATTCATAGAAACAGCTTTTTCCTACTTGAAGGCATATATAGCCAAAACATTTCTTTCTGACTACAGAAGGCAAGAAAAGATGAATTCCACAAAAAATCATACCAAAAGTCACGAGTAGGTGAGATTTTGTCTCTACCGGCTTTGAAAAGGTGAATAGTTACAATGAAAGCACAGCTTGCTGTTTATGCAACACTTTCATAAATGTTCGAATAGCAAAAGAATGCATCAAGAGAAATGAATGATATACAGTATGAAACTCATAGAAAGCAATATTTTTTTAATCCACATTAACGTTCTATGGACCAAATGGAGAATTTTTAATGTGTTAATCTTGCCTGTATACAAATTATTGCAGTCGGCGTATGTCGCAAGTTGTCTTTCCTAACGAACCGACATACAAAATTGGTTAAAAATCTAAAGCTAAAAGGGGTGATGTTTGTGAAAAAAGGGTGCCATTTCGCAGGGAAATGTTGGCTAATAACTCTCTTATTATTGAAATACTTCCCTAAAATATTCCGTACTCAGTGAAAAATATGTGGCCCTGTCCACATCGCAAAAAGATTTAAAAATTGTCTATTTATTATGTAGCATTATCTTTTCTATAATTAATGACAAAAGTCTGTAGCATTTGCTGATATTTCTCCCCATTTACAGATATCTTGTAAGAATGGTATTCTCAAAAAAGCATGGACTTTGATGAATTCGACAGAGAATCCCCATCACATGGTTATTGTATCAATATAGTGGCACTTCATCATTTTGGGTTATTTACGTCTGGCTTTAAGGGGATATAAGTGCAGCAATTTCCTTCCAGACAATAGAATAAGGCATATTGAATTGGGGATATATTGCACTAGCTCTTGTATTCAAGCCAGTCTCTGCGTCGTCGAACCTTGTAGTGTCAATTTTTGTTGCTAAATCGTCTGATGAAGTTTTTCATTCTCTATCTGCTCTAACTCCTAGCAATCCAGTTTACTCTATTTTTTTTACCATGCCTTTTGGTGCTACATCAGATATAAGGCATTTTCGCAAATTACGAAGCCTTCTTAATTACCTAATAGTCCCCGCAACATTTTATTCTCTTACGTAAAACAGTTTTATGAGTAAAGCACTTTTAGGAATTGTAGAATGCAAATTGGAGTTCGTGACTACGTCGAAAAGTCGACTGTTTTGCAAAAATATCAGACTTTTTTATTCAATATATTGGATTTCTGAACAGTCTTCATTAAACAAATTTAATTTTGTTTCTAAACTTATTCTTCGGGAAGTTTCGCTGAATTTTGCATTGGCATAAAACATATTTTAATCCTATTTTGCATCTTTAGATGTGATTTTCTTAGATTTTAAACTCTGGTAGAATTTTCTTAGAAGAAAACACTGGAAATTAAAATCTAATGCATATTTTTTGTTCAAATTTGGTATAACAATTTCTCAATAAGTTCTGCAGTTCTTGAACTAGAGGATAAGCAATCTGTTCTTTTAGAGATATTCAGTAGTAATTTTAATGCTTCACAATGCGAAAAAAAGCAAATTTCATATTATTTATCAGTCGAACCCCAATATTTGAAGATCGGATAGAAGAAGAGCTTCTTTCTTAGTTCAGGAACTAGGAAATGTTTTTAATAAGTTATTCTGAAAGGCAGTGCTGAAATCTCATATAACGGGGACTTTCGGTGCTTTTTCTTTCCCCGTAATTCATCTACTTATGCCTTTTACAATTGGTTTATGAAATTTACTTTCATTCCGTTCGTTTTTTTTTTGTCTTGTTTTTTTTTTTCTTTTTGTATTGAAGATGCATCTAAAAAGCGAAAATTATTTTATGGATATTCTGCATTAATGCTACTTGAGAGATTTTTTCAACGTTTCTTTAGAGACAAGTGAAATTTTCGGTTTCCCTTATCTGCTTTTTTTTTTTTTTTTTTTTTGTGTGTGTGTGTGTGTGTGTGTGTGTGTGTGTGCTAGTTCCAAATTCACTTGATTTAATTTACAAGAGACTAGTGCACATTGCAGATAAGTAAAATGTTTTATAACTGAATTATTATTACTAGCAATTTGTATAAAACATAGCTGAAAACACAAAGGCTGTTCACAAATTTTTATTGTTTTTAATGGAATATGCCAGCAATCAATTGGCTTAAAACAGTTTATTTTTCAATAATTACTTGAAAAGTGTTAATTTATCATCATATATCACAAAGTTTTCTTTGATTACAAAATAAATCTTGTAAATTACGACATAAGCAATGCCTTCGCTTTTTCTAAAGAAAAAATATATTCGGTTATCCAAGCTATTCGATTATTATGAAAAAGCTGTAAAAACCAGGGAAACCATTAAACCTAAGGGCATAACACATATGATTGTTAATAACAAAGAGAAAACGCGTTAATTTTTCCAATATTCTATAAAAAAAATGTCGGAAAGTTATCTAAAAAAAAAAGCGAATTTCAACGCATATTTTCAAAGTAATATCCTTAATTTTAAAATGAAATCTCCTAACCGGAAAATTTTTTGTTAAGTCTCTTTTTATGCTGCAAATGAAATAATAAACAGTGATTGGAATTTTTAAAAAATAAAGAACAATTTTTATCTTTTTCTTCCCTTCTTTCTTAGACACGTGGCTGAAAGCAGACATATATGATGAGTTCCGTAAGAGAAGCATTTATCTACTTAAAAGTAACTAGAAAAATGTTGCAATATTCTATGAAACGTGGATGTAGCTAAGCAACTGCGATAAAAGAATATTAATTTATCAACATCAAGAAGGAGGAGAACGTTTGAAATCTTAATTCAAAAAATCTAAAGAAATTTTTTATAAGTAATTTGTGTTAGTTATTGGTTAGCTAAGTAAAGGAAAGCCCAAAATAGGGAAGAAGGATAAAAACTTAAAAAAAGATTCCTCATTTTATCAAGATATTTTATAACCATTATTTAAGGTTACATTGTCTTTTTACTTAAATGCTCATCAAACAGTAGAATTCCATCAAGATAAAATAGATAACCACACTCTACTGCTAAATTTAAGGGAAAGAAAATAAACAAAAATACTACAATAATTCAATATTTTACTCACATTTCTGCTGATTCTCAGGATGCAGGGTTGTGTATATCTGGCTGATTAAAAAGAACAAAGAAAAAGTGTAGAATCTGAGAACAACTCAGTCTCGAATTCCAAAATTATCAAGTGGAAAAGGAATGGAAAAAATTATTTACATAAATTTCACAAATAGTAGCATTATGGAAATCAAGACGTGAAATTATAGAAAAATAAGAGATGTCAAATACATTTAAAATGCAAGAATATTAAGTGAAAATCTAATTTGAAATGTGTAAAAATCCTTCAAAAATGTATCAACAGCCTGCATATGAGGCCAAGTCATTAAATCAATGAAAATATTTAATTTCTTTGGTAACCGGATATTTTAGCAACTCATGGACCCACAAAAGATTTTGTCAAAGTCAAAAATGATTCAGTGTATTGATATAATTAAACCGCAAGAATTTTTTTGAAAAAATCCAATTTGAATTGTGTAAAAATGTGTCAACAGCCTACATATGAGGCCATTTCTTTTAATCCATTAAAATACTCTATTACTTTGATAACCGGAGGTTTTAGCAACTCATGGATCGAGAAAAGGTCTTGTTAAAATCAAATCAGTGACTTGAGATCTTTCGATTGCCTCGAATAAGTAAATAACTAAATCCATTTAAACATAAAATAATGTTTTTTTTTAAATAATCAATTTTCAGGTGGAGTTAATAACAATATGATACAAACTTTAGAAAGGATAATTTTTTATGCTAGTTCGAAAACAAATTTTAAATATTAAATAAAGAAATTTAAAACAATTACTAAAACCAAACCCACAGCCATTATCAGGGCTGGCTTTAGGTGGTAAGCAAGTTTGCACCTTCTTCAAGCATCATCTTAGAGGGACTCCAAATCCATCGAGAAAACGAGAAATTTATAGTACAAATAAAAACTCTTGAAATATTTTGAAGGATGTTTCAAAGAAAACAAAGCTTAAGGTAAAAGAAAACATAAGAAAAGTGAGGTGGTCCTTTTGATTTCTAGAAATGACAAACTCCATATCAACACTTTCTTTTGGATATGCAAATATTCCAACGTCTTCCTGCCGAAACTCCTGAACTTTCCAGGTGACTTTTTAAATCTTGAATGATATCAATGACTACTATACGATTTTCTTAGAAATATTTATGAGTTGCAAGGAAACAAATGAGAGACTAAACGTTCTTGGGATTCAGTTCAAAAAGACGAGGCAGACGTTTAAAAAAAACTGATTCGGGAGTTGAGGAAAGAAGAACCATAGAGGTCATGGAATTATAGGGGACTTTCTAATTTGTTTTTGTAGATAATGTGTCGTCATCTTTCTCCTCCTCCTACACCTGAGCCTTCTTACTCTGCTCGATTGAGCTCATTAAGTTCGTTTGATATCATTGGATGTCAAATGACAGGTCAAGAAAATTTGTTGTCAACCGGGAGAAACAGATGAGAAACGAAATATCGTTGGGTAGGAGATCACAAGACACTGATAAACCATTAAAAGGAATCTATCCGACAGCTCAGGGAAGCAGAACTATTGAAGACTTAGAGAGGAAAAAATAGGACAGGTTAGGCAAGTTCGTTGTTGCAAATTACCTAAATAAACTAGTGAACCTCAGAACAGTCAACTGATCTTCTATAAAATTGATTTTTTTTAAATTAAAGTTTTTGATCTTTTTATACAGTTATTAAATAAAATAATATCATGCAAATTTCTGTTTATTACGCGGGGGAGAATTTAAGAATTTCATACTATTACAACATTTAACGACATCGCAATGCACACGGCGAGCGAAATATATACTGTCATTATTTATTTATGAATTAGGTATTAACTCTGAGAGTAAGATAATAATTATATAATAATCAGTATTAATTAGAATTACCATTATAATTTTAAAACTTCAAGCTCAATGCCTATAATCTCCAACTCATCTAAAAAGTCATTTTTGTAATAATAATGCTTTTACATCACAATTATTTATAATTTTTCAGTCAGATGGCCTGTTCTTAAATTTGTCTTTTTACTTAATGCAATACGCCGTCTTATACAGAATAATTATTAAATAAAAGAATATCAAAATAAGCTACATTTTTTGTTTGATAATTTAGGAATTTAAAACTAGAATGACATTCACGACGTGGCACTGGATTCGATAAGTGAAATATTTTTTATTTTATTTATATTACTCCCATGATAAATAAGACATTAAATCCAAGGAAAAGAGAATAATTATAATGAATGGTATAAATAATTAGAATAAGAATTTTAAAATGTCACACTCAATACTTATAATCTGAATCTTAACTAAAAACAATTATTTTTTCTACTAAGTTTTATTTACTTATGTTATGATTATTAATAGCTTTTAGACATTAATTTGAAATGCCTTCAAGAAAATTAAGCGGCTGTGAAAATGGGAAAAAGAAAATGCAAACATATGAACATTAGAAATTCAAAGGGTCATTGGCAAAATTTTGAAGCCCACACTGAACGATATAATAAAATTTAAAGAAACAGATATGTCTCTTTTCATGGAACTAGATCTTCAAACATCAAGATATTCACACCCGGAAAAAGAAGCACCAACTTCAACATAACCAGGTGAACTAGTTTAGTTGTCTCATCCCCCCCATCCCAAAAAATCACAGATAATTCATTCAGATACAATTAGATCGATTTGATGCTTTTGACCCTTTATGACATACTCTTTTACAAAGTAAATCGTTAAAATGATTATTAGAAAAATGTATTAAACAAATTATTGATTTTGATTTCCCTAAAGGCTGCTGAGGTCATATTTTTAGTTCTTTATATTTTATCAAGCAAGTAACGAATGACGAAAAAGTATTATGCAATTGATTGGTTTACTGCAACTCAGTTGACGCCCTGCTTTGTTTTTGTTGTAAAATTTCCACAGAAAGCCTAAAAATCTATATACGACGTTATTAATAACTCAAGGTTTTAGAAACTGGCAAAGTTCATCAGAATTATTAGCATGCATGAGTTAAATAAGTTACTTGTTCTTACTTTTAATAAGCGGTGCGATTTCAAATTGAACTCGGCATGCAAAAATATAATTGGTAGGGAATTCAAAAACTTTAAGGCGTAGAAAAATCACACTGCAGAACTGTCGCGAGGTATATTATTGAAATAATAAAATACCTTCTTATCGAATATTTATCTCTTCGGTTCTCATACCACAAACTATTTCAATTAATTAGAACTTTTAATACTTATTGAACTGTTTGCTGAATTTGATTTAGTTAGCACGAAATCATGTCGGAAGATCTAAAAATCAGAATTCAGGGGCGTTTTTGGGGAGAAAACATATACAAGAAACTATACTATTACTTTCTTTTCGTATCATCATATCCATAGTCAATAATGTAAAAGCGTCCAAATATTTTTCTTGATTATTTTATTATATATATATTTATTTATATATGTATTAAAATTTATAATTTTAGGCTGTACAACTAATATAAGCTATCAGGATTAGCTCTCGATAATTACAATAGGTCATTGTTGATAACGATAATATTTCCACCGGAGTCCTGCGTCCTGTAATAAATAACGGAAACAGCATTTATGGTGCTTTATCGTCATTCTTTAAAATCTTGCTTTTGACAATAAAATCAAATTTAATACCAACGTTCTAGTTTCACATTTAACGAAATTCGATTTCCTACTTGGCCATATTTTAGAAATTATTAATTAAGAAAATATTATCTACAAGATGCATGAGGGATATCAAATCTTCTATAGAATCCTTAAACTTTCTGACCAGTTTTATTAAAGAATGTAGAAATGACAATAAAATTCAATGATTATGTAAATAATACTGTATTTCCCACAGAAAAATTAGATATCGAATTCAAAACAGAATATATTTTTTAAAAAAAGCGTTAAATAAATAAAATAATTGACTACAAAAAAGAAACCAAACTACAAAAATTTTATTCTTCGATATTTTAAGCTCATTAGAAGCTCAGTTTAATGAAATTAAATCACACTGTGCTAAGTTTAGAGCTATTTAATATTAATATATCTGAGGAATAATTTTAAATAAAGTTACCAAGATATTGCAAGAATTTCTTTTTGAATGAAAAATAAGATATAAAGGGGATACATTTTTAAAGAAATAAAATTAATTAAAATTTTTAAATTCTTTCTCCCTGATATGGACCCTCCAGAAAAAATATTTCACCAAAATAATCTTGGGCAAATTTTTGATAATTGAACTATAAGCTTGAATTTTGCAAATACTAACCATTACTATAGTGAATGGATTTCATATTAAAAATTATTTGAGATAAACAATTTCACAAGAACATTTAGCTGGGCTCTACATAATTTCGTTAGAGTAAGAAATCTTATTCTTTTCTGAATTCTATTGATCGCAAGATATCATTGAGAAAGTTTTATCGTCAAAAGTAAGATAGGTACTTTTGTAAAAACGAAGAAATATCCGTATTCTTTTATTAAATAACTAGTTTCTATTCATAAAATTTCTATAGTATATTCATATTGGGTTACTTTTCTACCATCATTTTATTTCATGTTCTTTGAAGATAAGATGTTTTCAATAATTTGCTTTCTAGGTAATAGCTTTCTGGATATATTTTCCCAAATGTCATAGATAATGATTTTATTTACCATCTTCCACTGTAAATATCGTTTTTCTTTTTCTTTTTCATAAGATGTAATCAATATCTTTTATGTTTTGCGACAATAATTTTTTTTTTCCTTAAATGCTTTCTTTTGAATTTTTTCATAAATGCTTTTATAAGTTTCAATTTAAATAATGACAAATATAATGTACGCTGTTTATTAAAGAAATATTTATTAAATGACAACTCAATTTTATTGTCTTTATTTTATTCCTTTTTATTTTATGGATTGAGAGGGGGATGATTATTATCAGCCGAAATGACACAACAAGAAGGGGCACCGTTACAAATATTTGCTTCAGGTTTGTAAATTCCCTGATATCGCCTTGCACTTGACCTATTTTGTTAATTTTTATTTCCTATAAAATATCATGACTTCTAAATGCGTTATCAATTATCGTCTGCTTTCATCTTATCATCCTACATTTTCGATAAAAATTTAAAAAAACTTACTTCACTATCCTTTCTCTATAGGAGAAAATCTGGCAAACCAAGCAAAATAAGAATCTCATTCTAAATTCTATTCCGATTTTTATTTTATATAAAAGCTTATGATCCCTGAAACACGTCGTTAATGGCCGCTTGTACCCTCTCTCCAACAGTTTCCAGAGATATTGTAAAATATGTTTTTGACGGCATCCCAACCTCGACACACACGAATTCAGCCTCAATAATTGAACTAATTTCCCCACTTTCCAAGCGTAATTAATTTACTTTTATGGTGAGAGTTAAAACAGTGTTTTGAATCTATATTTCTTCAGTGAACATGGTGTGTAAAGAATATTATGAAATATCACTTGCAGGTGATAGAAAATACTTATTTAGAGTAATAACAGATTATATTTGTGGATATGAAAGCATATGTGGAAATCTGTGATTAAGTTTATTAATTCAACGTGGTTTATTTACAGATTTTATAATTGGAAGCTTCATTTGATATTTAAAATTCTTCGTTGAGCGAAATATGAATATCAAGTTATGCATAAAAGATTTTATTGAAATTAAATGTATTCAATATTCCTGGTGAAACAGATTTGTTTAAAGCGGCTGGTGTTTGCTTTGACGATAATTCTTTGAATATTCAACATAAACAAAAAGAAAGGCATTTTTAAAAAATATTCATGATGATATATAAGTTTTGAAAAATATTCATGATGATATTTCGTGACATATAAAAAAAAGTTAATGGGAATCTTTTTTTATTTTAAAAAACAGTTCATACACTTCACATTTAAATCTCTACAATATTTAAAGAACACAATAGTGCCTCTCTTTTTTATTAATCGTATTTAATTAGATGAAAATTATTTAATAAGGAAACAAATACTTGAATGAAAAATTAATTTCTAAAAGTATATGCACATCCCCTGAAATGTTTCTGAAGCTTCATATCTCCAAGCAATTTAAATATTGATTTGAAAAATCAACAGGGCGAAAAGAAAAACAATGTGAAAAAGATTTAGATCAAGATAAAATATTTAATCGGTATTTAGGATTTATTCATTTTTTTAAGGGTAAAATATACCATTTCTAAAACTGTTAACTACTTAGTTCTCGAACAAGTGTTATTAAGGACTGTTATCAAGCCATTTAATAATAATCCGATACAAATATACATGGAATCAATAAACATCTCTAATACTCTATATTTAGTTGAAGCCTTACAGCACCACCTAGTAAAACTAAAAATGTCATCAAATTAGTAGAAAAATATAGCATTAACGGTTTAATCTGTTTTAATTTTTTTACTCAGCATCAGGTTGTTTTAGTCTTTAGATTTTTAATGCACCCAAATACCTTACGATAGAAGAGAAGTGTTTTTATTTCAAAGTAAAATTTTTACAAAACAGAACGCCTATTAATAAAATTTAGAGTTAAGTTGACTAGAATGACGCATATATGACGATTTCTAATTGTCTAACGCCGATCATTCACTAGCTCTCCACGCCAAAAGCGATCTTCAGTGTGGAAATCGGCGAGATTTGGTGTGGTGTGAAACGGAAGGTTTGCAGGGAACCATTGTGAATTCATTGCATTTTCTATCACTCCGCGCTATTTGGAATGGCCGCTACAAATCCGTTTCGAAAAATACGGCAGAAGTAGCTAGAGTAGTTAATGTATGTATGTGTTGGTGAGGCCTTGGGATTCTCGGCTCTCCCGTGAATGCGAAACGAAAGAAATTATTCATTGCATTACTTTTGCGAGATATTCACCGATGCAATCGGAGAAGGCGAAGCTGAGGAGAAATGTTACTGTAAATGGGTAGATTTGTATGGGGTAGAGTGCTCGTAAATGATAGGCCTAAATGAATGGACTAAAGAATGGAATAGTGTGGAGTGTTCCTCAATGATAGCTTAATAATGAATATTCTGCACCGCTACATTACTCCAGCAGAGGACGATTATATCTTCCAAATTTAACTGTTCTATTTTCTTGCATTCCGTAGATTTTCTGTGAAATTGAAAATCAAATCCTCAGAATTCCTCAAAATCGAAACCTTCTAGATATTCTGAAATCAAAATATTAGGCTTTCTGACCTTTAAAATTTGATGACTGATATATCATTCGAAAATTTCTGAACTGAATTATTTTATATAAGTGTATATGCGACAATTTGTTTTTCATTTATTAGCAATGGGATGACAAAATTGACTAGCCAAAGAAACACCATGTTTTTTTTTTCATTTTATCAATTTTTAAAGTAAAGTTATTGTATTTGGTATAGACATAATTTAGGAGGTTACAATGTGCGCCTGGGAGATATTTTCAAGAATTTGATTCGATTTCAAATTACATTATTTTATGTATATATAGCGATAGCTATAAAATATATTATTGCATTAAAGGATTTTATATCATTGGCAAATTAAAAAAAATTACTCTTTCAATGACATCAATTCAGTTATCTAACATTTTTCTGTAATAGAATAATTTTATAAAAATATCTTAAATTTATGATTTTTTTTTTATTACTGCAATGAAATTCAAGCTGTTCCATCGTTTCAACAAGTATTTAACCACGTGTTTATTGTATTGCTAAAAACTAAGACTGTAGCGGTTACAATTACTGCCTTCTCCTTTCTTCATAGGTGGCGCTACTAGAGCCACCTATCAAGAGCCATGTTTTCCCATGATTCCTCATTCTTGTCTCTTGTGTTGTCCTTGCTTGCCGTGTGTATTTGTTCTATGCCTTGTTCTTCAATATGCTTGTGTTAAATGTTTGTGCCATGGAACTTAACCCGCTAATAAAAAGTAGTTCCTGAAACTGAACTCATTCTTTCATCCATGGCATAACACATAATAAAGAGTCTCGTCCCTCTACAAGACAAATATATGTTGCTATTTTATTTTACCATTTTACTGTTCTTTTACTGCAAATTTTTATTGAAATTTTGTGGGTCTTTTTTACTTTTGAAAAAATTACTATTAAAAATTATCAATGAAAAATAGAATAAAAAAAGAAAAAAATAGAAAATTTGTATTCTTTGCCTTTCTACATACTACTGTTCTTTTTTGCAATTTATTATGGTGAATAAAAACACTTTATCGCTCTTTCTATATGATACTTTTTTCCTCTCTTAATGTGGTGAATTAACTTTTTTTGCTGTATTTGTAAATAAAAGTCTTCTAAGGTACGAATGACACTATGAAATTTATCAACCACATAAACATTTATGGTGATGGATACTTAAATATGTTTATGAACTTAAAAAAATATTAAGTTCATTTGATGAGGTATAAGATTAGCTGAATTTTTATCAATTCCACTTTTTATATTTAAATTTAACAGATGACATTATAGACCGGCATTTATGATGGTCCACAAGAGCATACAGAACGGATGTATGGCTCCAAAAATAATAAAGACTAAATTTCTATGACAATCTGTAGTATAAAAAAAAATTGGTTAGAAAACTATAGAAAAATTAATAGAAACACATAGAAAATTTAATTAAAATGAAGCACAAATAATATTCATGTGAACAAGGTTGTCACCAAAGGTGGAATGTTTTGATTAAAAATATACAGCGGCTCAGAATTTTAAATACAAAAGAATCGTCTCAATTTGAAATTCCAATTACACGGCTTTTCGTATTTTCAATATTAATGTGAAATTGAAGGATTTTTTCCTAATTTTTTATAAACATTTCATGTTGGTAGGTTATTTCGTATAGGAGTAGCACTTATAGCAATTGTTCTCATTACTCAGTTTCAAGAAAATATCTGAATATTTTCACCGATCATACCTAATTTAGTAGAACCCAAAATCAATCTTTGTTTTTTTTATTGCATTTGAATTGGAAGAATATATTGCATAGAGTGAAAGTTTCGGCCTAGTTCGTAGATGGATCATCCAATTTATAAGGGTGAAAAGGAAGGGAGTGGAATGAAATTTCCATTTCTCCATAACTACCTAATTAATGGAGATAAGTGAAATTAGCTGAATTAAAGCCTTATTACATAGATCAACTTTTTACATTTAAGAATTTTCGATAACTGTAGAAGTTAAAGGTTGAAAATTGATTTTCAGCCCCTAATTTCGATTTTTTTTCACTTTAAAAATGTCACATTTTATTGGAAAACTCTTATCAGTTTCATTCTTTTCCACTCTCCTTCATACTCATAGCTCTGACCATTCAGATATTATAGAAGGAAATGGCTGATGAAGGGAAATTTTCTTCTCCTTATATCTGGGGACAAAAGAATTCTATATTCATCTTCCAGCTTGCTGTCCGGAATTTTAACAATGATAGGAAATTTGTTTATGCCAGGTACAACCCCTTTCATTGTTCCTATATACGAATAAAATTTATTCACCAAATTGCATCAAGCCAGTAACCATTACTCTCAAATTTGAAATAAAAAGCACTGTCCTAATAAATGATCAAAAATTTTCAGAGATTAATAAGTAGTTCCAAAATCGTTGACAAAGAAAAAGTGCTTAAAAGTTAATATTTTGTTCCTAGTTATTCACCATGGCGACAAAATCGCTATAATAAGTAATTGGGAACATTTCATTTTTCCCTTTTATTTACCTCATGCGCATAATAATTGGTGAGCCATAGTCAAATTGTAGAGATCGAGGGAGTGAACCAAAATATGTTTTTTTTTTTCCATTTATCTCTCATGCGTAATATATTATGCCACCGCTATAATCAAATTGTAGAGATCAAGGAAGTGAACGAAAATAAACCTTTTTTTCTCACCATGGACTCAACGGATTTGAAATGACAGAATTTGAGTTGTAGAGGATGTTGCTCTGGTCTTAATTAAGTTTGGAATAATTACAGAGTTTTTAATAATTGATCACACAATCCCAGAACTCTTTGGTATAGATTCATTTGTATCTTTGATCATTTTTTTTCAAGTAACTCGTTTCAAAATTTCGAATTAATTTCTCGGAAAGTTAAATATAGTACTTTATTTTATACTTGGAAGTAGTTAAAGGATTTGAAAACGCTGAAACTCAACTCTTATTATTTGCTTCCTTCCTTAATAAAATGTAACTTTCTAAAATGCTGTGAATGTTCCATTTCATCTTTACGATTTTAATCTAGCCTTACTGGATTCTGTGAGCGTTTAGTCTATTTTTGATGATGATTGAATGCAAAGTCAAAATCAAATATAAAACTTTATATATTATATTTCAAAATGTTAAATATTTAACCTTTTCGTATATTATGACGTGTCTGACGGAAACATTGAATTATTGAATGTTTGATTTTAAATTTGCAATTAAGGAAAGTATTGCATAATGTAAAATGCAAAAATCACTGAGAAACACTTCAATATCTCAAATGTTCCTTATATTATTAATAGGAATTAAATTAACAATTAATGTCCAAAATAAGATGAATCATGTAATTAGAAAGTTAAATAAATTCGTAGGTCAAAGGGTTAAGAAAATGAAAAGCTAGAATTATGTTTATATTATACAAATATCATCCATTAAACAATTTTATTAATAAGACATCAATCCTCCCCCCCCCCCCCCCAAAAAAAAAAAAATTTGAGTGAAATAATAATTTCAAAAACACAGTAAACTCCTATTGATATTTTTGGTTATATTTGTGTCGATGCTCCAAAAATATATAAAAGGATCAAAGGAACTAAATTTTTTAAGAGTTTCGTTTAGTTTTATATTTGTTAGAAATGTTCGCAATTAGCAATGCCTGTTTATAAAAATAATCATATCATTAAAGTGAATAAAACAAAAGGATATGAAGAAATTGAATACAAATAATACGTCTGAGAAACAATATCGTTCTGTTTTCTTAAATCGCGGAGATTTAAGGCATGAAATAAGGTATACGGAGGCTCCTCAGAAAAAAAATCAAATCAGGCAAACGTGAATTGCGATTTATTTTCGATATATGAAATCCAGTTTCTAGAAACCTGTTCTGTCAACTGAATAGCTACACTTTTAATCACACGCATTTAAAAAAATGCTGAGGAATGACAGTTAAACAGGTATATTAAATCAAATCAGTTAGACAATCAATTAAACAAGTAGATTAAATTGATAAAAAAAGTTGGTAACATAATTAAATAGATATATAATAAAATTTTCAGATAATACAAATGGTTGCAAAAACTACTTAGCAACACTTAATTGAAGAAGTTTCTTATGGACAGTAATCGGCTTCAGTATTAACCCTCCGATACTGTGTTGTTTTTAATCGTTAATTTGATGATCAAATACTTTTGTAAGTAAACATTGTAATAAAACTGCAATAGTGAAGTGCAATTTAATTAATTTAAATCATCAGTAACAAGTAGCCTGGGAAAATATGAATAATAACTGAGACTATTTCTATATTTTTGTTGAAAAAAAAATTAAATTCAGATTTTTTTTTTTGTATTATCAAAAATTATCAAAAAAAATTTCACTAACTCACTGTTGCCTCGAGATGAATTTTAGAATACGATTAATTCATTCATCAAAATAATATTGAGCATGTTGTATTGGCTGGGAGATGGACAAGAACAGAACTTATAAACAAGTCTTCGATTCAAAATTTCCTAAGTGTTGTACTGAAACAGCTTCTTAAACAAAATTTTAAGTATGTATAAGAAAGCTCTGAAACAGCCAAGTAAGCATCTACTCGCAAATTAAAGTTGAAAAATGATGACATGATAATATGCTTTAAATAGAAAGGCCAACTATATTTTTGAATTAAAAAATGTGAATGGAAGATTAGTTGGAATTTAGATCCGTTTTTATTCAGGTTGACTTAATATGATAGTTTCGTCCTTTTAGAACACCGAAATTACCATTTTTTAAAAACTTTTTATTTACGTTCATATTTTGTTACCCAATCTAAGGCATTACTGACATAAATAATTATGTGTGAACGCAAACTTATGTCGCCAATATCCATAGATCACTCGGGGACAGTCCATAGAGACAAAACATTAATTTTGTTCAGATCACTTATTAATCTCTTGTGCAGCCAGGAATCGAAAAATATTTTATTTCCCAGGAGCCACTTATTCCTCATTATGTTTGTCTCCAATACTAATTAATCTCAACTGTTACTTTTCTCATTCATTCATTCATATAGCGCATATTTGAAGTTTTAGAAACAAGATTAACTTAAGATCTTGTCGCCAAGCTGGCAATACCTTCGCCAATCTAAAATTCTCGGTAACTCTTGCCAAACGGTCTCTCTTTCTTTTCATTCTATTTATTTTATTTTTTCTATTTTCTGGGGGAGGGAGGAGCTTTGCCAAGTTATCACTTGAAAAAATTCTAGTTAAGCAAACGCACCGTAAAAGTAAGTCTAAACTAACAATTTAAGCAATAAAGATAATAATTAAAAACAACTTAAATGATTAAATAATTTTTACTTTTCGTGCATTTTGTTTGAATTTATATATTGCTGAAAACTTTTCAACGAAAAAGGGCATTTTGTATGCACCTTTTAAATTGCAAGAAAAAATAGAACTGGCGTCTTTCCCTCATTACAAACGGGGGGTATTTAGAAACATTTTTAGGCACAATGTGATTTAAAGTTTTTAATTGTTGCTAGCAACAACAATTAAAAACTTTCCATAAATGCGAAAATTATTTCATTTTTCTCACTTTTAGAAATGCAGTTATGAAGAATGAATGAAATGTGAAGCATCGAAAATTTTTGAAATAAAGGCTTGCAGACCTAGGCACGTGGATGACCTAAGATTTCTGGAACTTCCTAGATCAATCTTAATGCTTTTACCAGAACCTGCTCAGTCCGTCTCATATTAGAGTGCCGAAACAACTAAATGCGCATCAGTTAATAAAAATAGCCACTAGCCTGAAAAATCAATAAAATCAAAGAAATGTTGTGAACCGAGAAGAGGAAGGGGAGTAGTTACTCATCGTCAACGAATGTTACAATTTTTAGCAATAGATGGCAGCACTACAATACGATAATTTTGTAATTTGGCCTCGGGTGTTAATTCAAAAAACAATTATTCTCTCTACCATAGTTCGAAGATGACAGCCTTTCTAGCAAAAGTTCTCCCAACTCGGGTAATCGATAAATCTTAGCATAGTTTATTGATTTTTTGGAAATTTGAAAATTTCGGTATTTTTATTTTTAATTATATATAACTCGCCCAGAGTCGGATTATTCAATAGGTAAAGTAGGCAATTACTTTGGGGCTCCAGAACTTTATGGAGCTCTGGCCATTTGAGATATATTTTTGTGATATTTTGAGTGATATTTAATTTTGTGGCTTCATTAAACTATTAAAGGCATCCAATCTAAATTATTCAAATTTAAATCAAGTATTGTTTAAAATAATTTTCGAGCATTATTTTAGTAACATTCCTAATTAATTACTTAGCGTAAATTTTGAATTATATTATTTCATCATTCTAAATAAAAGTAGAGGTCTATAATTTTAATAAATGTCCGATCCTATTATTAAATATTATTAAATTGTGTTAACAACATT
The DNA here is from genome assembly GCA_026543865.1 of Argiope aurantia. Classification (NCBI taxonomy): domain Eukaryota; kingdom Metazoa; phylum Arthropoda; class Arachnida; order Araneae; family Araneidae; genus Argiope; species Argiope aurantia. Next base: position 1,646,764 of record JAPMOR010102267.1, on the reverse strand, counting down.
ATTAACATGTGTTATTAACATTTTTTTTTTCACTATTTTGCTTAAAATTACTTTTAAGTTTGAGTTGCGGTACGCGATAACCAATTATTAGAAAGTGATCTATAATTGAACATTTTGTTGTTTCAGTATATTATATTATATATATATAGGGCTTGAAAGTCTGGAGGAGAAAAAGATAAAGGTCTTTTAATTTCCAAATATATTTTTTTCAATGACACTACTGCTGTAATTACAAGACATACAGTGTGGTAACTAAGGTGGAACTGGCAGGACATGTGCCCCGCCGCCGTCACCAAGGGGCCCCAAATGTGGAATAAATTAGTTGCGTTTAAGTAAAAACTACTTTTCTTCGACTCTTATTCTTCAGAACTAAAATAAAACTAAAAATAAATAAATGAAGCTTTTTTCTAACATTTTAATATCTTGAGACATTGAGTTATCTTGAAAATTCCCTGATTCTAATCACTATTTGAATTCTTTGCGTGAATATCGTATCTGACACTGGCAATCGAGTCATGTACGCTTGAACAAATTTCATAACTAACAAGTAAAGATAGATCTATTGCCAGAAGATAAACGGAGCAGACAAGTAACATTTGATTAAATCAAATTCAGCGTGAAATCGGACTGAATATAAACAAATGCTGAAGGTCATATTATTATTCACCAAACATTTCTATCAAGCGAGAGGGGATGATTAGTGTTTTGAAATGGCTCATGGATTATTTAGAATTGCTTGTAATGAACTTAACTAGAAACAGGACACATCTTAATAATAATAATAAAAGTGCCAAATATAGAAATTGTAAGCAAAAAAAAAAAAAAATCAGCTTAATGAAAGTTGGCATCCATACACTAACGACCTATTAATCTGATGTTTTTGCTATTTTTTTGAGAACAGAATTTATTTCCCTTAAAATTCGAATCCAAACAATCAAGAAAGAAATTTAGACATTTTTTTGTCCATATTATTAGCGCTGGACTTGAAAACTTAGGAGTTACAACTGTGATTGCATCTCTCTAAAACTGGTTGAGTTTGAGTTCTTCAATAATTATTTAATTGCTACATAATACTTGACACTGAATAATTAATCGAATTCTGTGCACGTATCTAATCGTAAAACTCCAAAACGGATATAAATTTCATAAAAATTTCAAATATTTTTTATGTACCGAAATTTAGTGCTGAATTCTTTGTTTTATTTTCTTAAAAATGTATAATTCTAATCTCGTAGTTTTCATTTAATTAATATTATTGGATAGTCTCGCAGTCTTTAATATTACCTCAATCAAAGTAATATTTTTGGATTTAAAAAGATTATTGTAATTTCTTTATTATTCAGCATAAAAGGTAAATATTTTAATTATTTTACTCGCATTTTTAAAAAAATATTTATAAACACTGCGGCATCGATTGCCGAGTTATTTTCTTAAATTTAAACAGATAAGTTTCCGAATTATTAATGTATATTTTCTCCAATAACTGTGGACCAAACAGGTCCCAGTAGAAAATTAATTGAATTTTCAACTCGGTATTAAAATAAAAATAACAGCTGAATAATAGACAATAAATATGGGTAACTCTTTCTTTTATAAAATTAATGATATATCATAAAATGTTTTAAGAAATATTAAGACCATTTCGAATTTTTTTAAAAATATATTTTTGCATAACTTTTTCTGAAAATGCTTGATATATTCATTCTTTAAATCACTAGAAAAATCTTAAATGGAAAATTTATAGTTATGTATGTGAACATTTTGATGCATTAGAAAAACATAAGACGAATATGTATTTCACCGGAATCGGGTCTCGAACCTGGAACTCTCTGATCTCGTAGCCGAAGTTTATAACAAGCTGCCACGGCCGCAGCAAATGTGATGTAAGAATTACATGATATCAAATGAGCTTATATAAGGCTAGTTATGAAACAGATGATATTCAAAATTTGCCTTTAATTATACAAATTTAATCAATAACATGCTGTAGGAAAGTAGGAAAAATCAGCAGAGCTCCTCATAGTTGCATCGATTATAAGTCTTATCTCTCCTTGATCCACTCTCCGCTTCGTACTTCGCTCCTATTTAGCAAATGTACTTTTCTGTCTATGGTAGAAGTTCAGTCACAAAAACCCATAGCCGTGTTAAGTTAAAATAATTTAGTATTATTTGAAATTAACATAAATTTAAAAAAATGTTATTCAATATTTTCATTATATTAATGTTCTGAACTACAGTACGCTTCATATTAACGCGTGATTAAAAATAAAATATCTCTACTAATTATAGCGTGTTGAAGCTCTATGAAATTTCAGGACTAGAATACTAGAGTTCAGATGCTATCTTTGTGGTTCAAATATGGCGAATTGCTATTTATTGCTACAAAAGGTGCTGTTACTTATATGCACAGCTGTTATAGCACTGCCAAACTTCTTTTATCTCTACTGGTAATAAAGGAGAGTTGTGTGCGTAAAGGAGAATTGTGCGTCTACAGACCAGAATACTGAAACTAGAACTACGGAATTTGTAACAGATATATTTTGAAGGATGGGGATATATACCCAGCAGCGATTTTTTTAAGATTTTAATTACTTAAAAATTAAAATTAAGCAAAATTTTGGCATTTTTTGTTGATAACTTCCAATATTTGTAAAGTTACTTTTCATTTTTGAAATGAAATTTAAATCCTTTTCATTGTTTCTACAAAACATTTAATCGTTATTTTTTCTATTGCTAAGAAAATAAAAATTTTCATTTCATTCGAGATATAAATGAATTAAGAAATTAGCTTTTACTTTTTTTACTTTATTTCATCAAATAATTTACCAAATATTATTCATAAAGCTCTCTAAGTATGTAGTAATACTGCGAAATGTTCACATACCTACGCCACTGAGGACAAGCATTCGATTTGCGAAAGCAAGTTCCCGTTGAGGTTACGTGGAAATCATTGAGCCCAATTAAGTATTCGGTCTAAGGTAAATTATTTATATGAAATGCAGGGATATTATTTACAGTTCCCAAGTTTGAGTTCATCAATTGAATATATCGAAGACCTCGCTCCTGAATGGCAGCTGGACATATGTCTAATGAGAGAGACTAACCTAATAATGACCATCGACGTCCAGTCACAATTACTATAAAAAAAGTTTGAAATCACAGAAAAACAAACAAAATGGAAAGTTTTGTTTATGCCGAAGATAATTAGTTATATTGAAATTTTTGAAAGAAGGGAAAATAATTGACTCTTTAAATGCAATCATAATGAGAAGAATTCCATTAGAGTATATTAATCCTCTAACATAATTTCCAATAAGGGACTACACGCAAACATCACAAACCCACAGATATTTTTCATTAAAATATTTCTGAAAAACAATGCGTAAACTAGTTTTGTTAAAAAAAAATTATGTTTCATAATTATTATGGTCCGCTTGATTAAATTCATAAAAAACTTTAATATGGATACTAATCATAAATCAATTTCAATAAATCCTATTATCCTGTTATCATTATCACTTTGATCAAAATACTCAGATTTCCAACAAAAATATATTTGGTATTATTGCAATGAAATATGGAAAAAAATATATTTAATCTATTCGAAAACATACATTTGGCACTCAGTTTGATTAAATTCCATATGTTTAATAATTACAATGATGAATTTTTACCAGATATGGTCACTGGTATCAATATCTCAACAGCAATTCATGGTTACAGTTCGATCTAATTTTAAATAATTAATTAATTCTCAGTACTTATAATTACCACAATAAAAAATATCAACCAATGAAAAATACAAAATAAGGTAAATAATTCATACTTCTGTAGAAACAAGTGTGCGATATTAACAGTAATTCCAGTTATCAGAACGAAAATTAAATACATTTAGATTTCCATAACCATTTATAAAATAATGATCCTAATAAATTATTCATGTAAATGTTTTTTGACAGAAATAATCAGCTTCAGCACAGAAATTTGAATACAAAATTTGTTGTAACTCAATTACTGCAAATTACTCAATTACTCTTAAAGTTATTAACTAGAGAACATTAGCAATTAATTTGTGAGAAGGCGATACAATGCTAGAATACTTATGCACATAATTTAACCTAATAATTTTTGAATATAGAAATAAGGTCTGGGTCAAGTCGGTGCTCTTATAATAGTGAGTATTGATACGAAAATTAGTAAAGGTTATAAGTAGATTAATAAGCAAAAGATTAATAAAATTTTGGAAATCCAGTTGGGAATTGTCTTTTATTTCTTTGGATTCTCAGATCAATATTATGTCATTAAGTCTTAATTATCATAGAATCCCTGAATTTAATATTTTCTCCATCATATGAATTGAGATCATTTGAAATATTCCCAAAATCTTTTAGCAACATCCGGAGTCTCTAAAATCTCTCGTAGCAATTCAATTTGTTGTTATTCAATTCAAGCTTTGAATCTTTATGACTACGCCAATTGAAACTCTTTCTAGTATATTATCTAATAAACTCGGCGCAGTTTACCTTAAAAAAGGATCTTGCGTCAGAATAATACTCATGTCATTGTCTAATAAAAATTCTGCAATTGCGATTTCGATAAATAACTTCGATTTGTCTTGAACTTATCACAATTGTCTGCAGGAATAACCAAAAATATATCCATTTTCAAACCCATTGATGGACTTTCATCAGACGCCTTTTTAGAATTTCTCTCAAAAATTAAATACTCATCTAACCTTATATGATCTTCGGAAACCAATGTTTCCTCAAATTCGCAATTCAAATTTTGACTTAAGGAAAGTTTTAAAACCTGCAAGTCCTCTGAGTGATTTTAACGCATTTTCGGGTTTATGTAGTTGCCCAGTTCGCTATGACTCTTAGACTAGCAGTTCTACTATAAGACGATTTAAGTTTTGAATCTTTTTTTAAATAAATCAAATATTAGTCTAATAGTATTTCAGTTCTGGTCAAAATTATCCAAGTTCCTTCACTACCTAACTTAATAAGTAAGCTATTTGTTAAATTATTTTTAATATATGCCAGACAGCCTTTAATCTAATAATGAATCAATCATTTATAGAAATCACAGGTTTTCCACCTAATCTTTTTTCTTCCTTTCCGCCTAATCTTCTTGCTCCTCAATAATTATATCGAAAATATATCTCGTTACTTCGGAGCTCTATTGCCTCTAGACAAAGTTAACTTTTAATATATAATTTTAATATCTCTACTTTAGTTAAATTTTTAATATCTAACTATCCCCGTGTTAAATATTATAGGCAAAAAACGGCTTATCAACAAATCCCAATTTCTTTTTACGCCTTTCGCCAAAAGACAGGAAGCATATTAATGCAATATTTTTTTCACTGTGGAAAGAAATATGTTTATCAAATAATTTGAAAATGTTTGTAAAATTATGAATATTATTCAGCACATTTAAACATATACGAAACGTCATATTCTCAGAACGAACCCTTTAAGAGAAATTTCATTAGATTAGTAATAGATGTTTTTTCCCCTGAAGTTTTAAATTACAGTAAAGCCTTAACGTCACAATCTGTTCTAAAGATACAGAATGTTACTCGCCCCTTTTATAGTTGACGTTATCTTATGTAAAAATACCCAATTGTCACAAAGATATGAAATAACCAGATAAGTAATACTGAATGCCAAGAAAACCGGAAGAATCACGAATACTTGGAATCCGATGGACAGGGTACTTAATTGTACGAATATCAGGAGACATTAAGAAAAAGTAACTGGAATTCCACGGATGAAGGACAAGGTACGTTATCCTGATACTTAAAGAAAACTTTAAAAAAATGAGTAAAAATAACATCAAGTTGACAGACATTTCCAAATTAGGGAATATTTTATTTATTAAACAAAACAAATTTGTATTAATTGAACATTTTCAAATCATTCTATGTTTGAATGATGAAATTAAATTTTTAATCAATCAAGAGGTAATGCTTTTTATATATTATAATTTCAAATATTTTAGATAAAGAATTTCGAATTCAATAGGTCGATAATTTTTGTAAATGCATGTGTTACTCTTTTTATGAATAGGAATCACTTTGCCTCTAAACATCAGGAAAAGCAGAGTTAAAAAAAACGATTAAATAAAACTAGAAAAGGATAAATCAATTCTGCTGAGCTCCTTAATCGATAAAATCATATCTTCACCAACAATAACATAAGTTTTGAAGAAATCGATGAAAGTATCATTTTTATCACTGGCAGTTTTAGGTTTATTCACAAAGTTAAAATAATCAGCAAAACTCTTAGCGATATCACTTTCACAACAAATAATATAGTAGAATATTTTATTTGGCGAAGGATTAGGGTTTTTTCCAAATATTAGCAAAACTATTTAGGTTTTCAAGAATTAAAATATTTTCTGTAATCCTCATGTATTTAATGCAATTCTTTTCAATATTGCTTTGAATAAAGGATTTTAAGGATTTAAATTTTCCGACAATATTCAGATCTCCCTTTTTAACGCTAATCTACGAGTTATTTTTCTTTTTAACACTTTAGTTTCACCAAAGTTCCGAAATGAAAATTACTAATTAAAAATTATTTTAGGTAAATTTAACTAAAAACATGATTTAAATAATAATATTGAAAATAGCGATATTTATGCTATTACAACTGCACAAAATTTACGACTCGATTTTATGGTTCAAATATCACATAGTTAGTATTGAAGGTTTTTCGGCACAAAAGCGAAATTTGACCACACTGCACCAAGCATAGGGTATTATATAAAACTTAGAATTGAAATGTTAAAATTTTAAAATGACGGCAATCGATAAAAAAAAAAACATGAATGATAAAGTTTAAAAAAATGATTAGCACACAAATAGAATTCAAAATTGCAAAGAATAAAATTGCCGAATCTAATATGAATTTTTTAAAAACCAGTGTTAATTTCTTTCTCAGTATTAAAACATACAAACTAAAATAAATTGTCAAAGAAATTGGTTTTCATATTTTTGAATATTACAAAGTAATTTGTCAGAATAAAAGGGTAAAATGGAGTAAACACAAACAAGCAAAAACTATACATTTTTGTACTTCACTGGGATGATGCATTTAAACTTTTGTTTTGGTGCTTTTGGAGGAGGTAGAGTATTAACATGTGAAAGAGCCTCCTCTAATTCCTCCCAAATGTTGTATTCCCAAATGTCCCCCGGAGCATTGGAAGTACTCTTTTCATCATCTGTTATCAAACTTTTAGTTTCTTTTATTAAAGGAGCAACTTTAGAGGCACATTATTATGAATACGAGAAATGGAAGTAGTATTTTTTTTATCAAAAATTGTGATTTTATTCATTGGGGAATTAGAAAAAGGGTTAACATCTTTGAAAATCGAGTTTGAAACTTAATTGAGTAAAATTTTCCCAAACTTAGAAGTTTTTTTTTATTGTCGGAACTGATTTTGGATGCTGCTACCCTTTGTACAATTTTATAAAATTTCGATATTTTATCCTCATTTTCTGACAAATTATTCCTTAGCATATTTTTAAAGTTTTTTTTCCTACTTTTCCCCTCTATTTTGAACAACTTTAAAGTTAGAGGTTCGGTAAATCAACGTTACAACCTGGAATTCTAAATTTAAATAATTTTTTTAGGAGTTGCTTAAAGGTAAATTTATAAAAAGTTCAGTAAATTTAGTGCAAATTTTTGAAGATGTATATATTGCTTGGAATATGACGGAAACTGGAGGAAAGATCTGTAGGACTACTCGAGTGCTTTTGCTTGAACCATTTTCTGCACTTGTTGCACTTGTATAACTACATCCAAGTGCCGGTGATCGAGCTTTGACATTTCGTTTTGCTTCTGCGTACGTTAATTGGGCACTGTATTGCAAAGCGTTTTCCGTCCGTCGTACCCAAACTATTCGGAAAGTTCCACCAACCACTCATCTTCGTTTTTTGACAACTGAAAACAAAATTAAATATTTTATATATAATACAACCCAGGTATGTTATTATAAATGCAAATGTAATAAACACCGTGATTTAAATAAGGCTAAAACATTACGCTTTATTTTCAGAGACTAGAAAATAATTAAAGTATTTCTGAAGCTGATATTGATGAGGGAACATCATCTAGCCTCGCTCATCAAATAGCACATCCCAAGATGAAGGGAATGAGGTTATTCAAGGTGGGCAACCAAGAGGGGAAAAGAAGAAAGCTGAGAAAACAGCTAATATTGAAAAACGAATGGACGAGTCTTCTCTTTTTGACGGAAGTCTCTTCAAAACCAAAAAACATAAAAGACGAAAGCTTATTTTGTGACTTGCTGTGTTTTCAACTCAGAGCTTTAGACTGACACGAGATAAACAGCAATTCACTAAATAAAATAAGTTAATGTTTGACTTAAAGAAAAAGAAGCAGCCTCAAATATTTTCAATTTTCAACTTTTTACCCACCCAGACTAGTGTATCATCACAAGATGAAAATCAAAATTTCAGTTTTCATGGAAAAAAATAAGTTATTTAGACAAATTTGCTTCTGTGTTTTTTTAAATTCTTCATACAGAAAATATCACAATATTTTTTTCCGAATTTCATTTTATGAAATGCTAATAAAAATCATTTTTTGTATATATTATCATTATTATCTAACGTTTTTGGTGCAAATTTTCAGAAGTTTCAAATATCTTGAAGGTCAAACTTATATACTTCACTTCAAATCAAATGTATGCCAATACAAACCATATATTTTATATAAGAAAAAATGTAATAGGATTCAAAAATTCTTAATATTTATAATAATAAATATAAATTTACAATTTTTTTTCCACAGTATAAATATTTTAGTACAATAAAGAAAGTATTCATACAATTTTAAACCAATATTTTGGTAGCATATTGAGTTATTACTAGTTATGAGAAAATTATGCATAAAATTTATTGAAGAGCAATGTATTTTTAGATTAATTTTTAAAAGTATAATATTTGTAAGTAAAAATATTAAAATCCAAGTTGGGGATACAATAACAATAGTATTACGAAAGTTGTGGGAATTTATTAAATACTGCAACATACTTTAATTACATATAAAAATTTGAAATATTTTCCTAGGAATAATTTCTTAATAATTATTTCGTTAAAAAAAATGCAGTTTAAAATATTTTTAAAAAGATTGTCTTTAAATTATTGATTTATAAATAATTTAAAGACGTTATAGTAAAAGATTGTTATTTAAACGCACTTATTAGCAGCTAAATATTTCCAATTCTGATAAGAAATTAACTATATCTGCTTCTAGTTCAATTAAGTTCAAACGCGTTTGAATTGCAAAAGGTGAATAAAAATGCCACTGAAGTATAAAGAAATATATGTATATATAATTGTGAGTTTTGTGCGAGAACATTATTTATCACTGCATGTAAACAGTTAATTTAAATATCATCAATGCTTATGATTATTTTACTGCCGGGCTTTAAAAAATGTATTTAAACCTTTTTCAGCAATATTACAATTCATAATATTTATGATAGTAACTTCTTAATTTATTTTTTGGAATTATGATTTAACTTTGGCTTTTCCAAAAACTAAATTATTTTAAGTATGTTAGTGCCGCTTACCTTTATTTCTTGAGCTCTTGTATGATGGCTTTACACACGTCATCTATGCACCTGGATAAGGTCTGCTTTGAAAATTTAAATAAATATTATAAATTAGCATAACTATCTCCGGTTGTAAAAAATCGTAAATAACAGCAAGCCTTTCTTGAATGGGAATACTCTCTCTCATGTTTGCATTTTCCCACGCAATAAATTGTCCGATTTTGCAAAGATTCAAAATCAGTTACCAACATTAGGCAAACGTTTTCAAATTTGCCAGAGGGCTCTTGCTTCAAATCCCTCAGCATATCACTAGCGCTCTATCTGTAAACACAAATATATCGCAGATTAAATGCAGCTAGTTTAAACGATTTATTCATTTAAATTTTATAAATATTTTATTACTTTCAAAATTATGAATACCGTTTTCAACTTTTATTCAATGAATTCATCCACCAACGTCTTGTCTGTTTTCTTTTTCAAGTACTCTCCGCTTAATAGCACATAAACTGCTGCACCTCAGGCTTTTCCTTGATTACTATCCGACTCAAGAATTTCATTCATTTTTATCGAAAATTATTTCCAAAAGAAATATCAAAATACGGCGAAGGGCGTCTGGCAGTGATGCGAGAACGGGAAGCTGTTTTCTTCAGACTATAGGTCGTCGGAACAGCAAGACAGGTGAGGATGGCCCCACGAAGGGTAGGATGACAGTTTTATGACCACATCCGTGAAATCCACAGATCGTCGGAACAGGGCGTTAGACGTAGGGAGCATTCTCAGACACATATTTGCACAAGTTTCTGTAACTGATTCTTTTTGCCTTAAATTCCTTCCAATTGAGCATGACGATGGACGGTAGACTTTACATTTTACACCCATAAGTACCTTTCCACACAACTATGAATTTGGATGTTTGAATTGGAAACGGCCTTATCTGAAACGCATGATATCTTACCTGGTCCTCACGAAGACAAGTCATAACATGCTTCATCACTTGTTGGATAGTGTAGATGCATTTCCTCTTCACTACCCTATCTGTTAGTTAACAGAATCTTGAGCGAGCAGAAATATTCCTCCCAATGGCAAAAAAGCTTTACGACTCCAATCCTTAACCCTTTCAAGCAGAATAACGAGCTACACTCATCATGCATTCTTGATGACGAAATGCATAATAATGAGTGATGGCGCATGCGCACTCCCAACCGGTCATGTGATCCCGAATGTAAAACAACAATATCTCGGCAGACGCCATGTCGATTTCTGCAACTACTGACGTGGGTAATCACATTGCAAATTATGATTCGAAACCCACAATAACTAAAATTCTTGTCATCTGAATTAATGTTTTGTTTTGTTTTGTGTGATGTTAATAAAAAATTTAGAAAAAGATAACACTAGTCCGTCATTAATCTATCAAATGGGCACTGGATTTTAAGTCAGACCAATGAGTCAGACTCGTGATCGTATCGCAATATTTTGCATGGAAGTTAGCAAGTATCATTCCTGCTGTGTCTGTAGCGATTGATTTTATGCGTTATTGTCCTTCTATATAATTGTAAAATAATTTATTTTGTGCCAAATTTGAATAAGCGTAATAATAATTTAGAAGATTGTAGTGATAATGATAATTTTAGTTTTTTTGTAGAGACGTAAAAAGACTTTTATCTTAGGAAGCTTCTGATGACGATATAAGAAATGTAAGCGATACATCAACAGGTGAAAAGTATTCTAATGTTTGAAATTAGGTTCCTGACGAAAAGCATCGAAATTAAGCAACGTATTCTTTTATAATTCTCATTTTTTTCTATATATTATATCTATCTATACATACCTTTCTAATTAGGTTTCAAGTGATTTTTGAATACTGCGTCACTATATTGTCATAAAATTACTCAGCGCTCCTTGATCATAATATATACAAAATGATTGCAGCACGAATGTGTTAAATCTTGTGAAAACCCATTCAATCATTTGAACAACAGGTCAACTTCTCAAATTTTCTTTGCATGACTGTTTAGCTCATTATCAATGCTCACCTAATATACGAATTGGATGGAAAAAAAGGATGCATTTCTTCATTGCAGAGTGGTTTGCTTAGAAGTCGGTCCATCTTTTATAGCCTTGTTATCAATCAAATATTCAACGCATTTTATTGATAAGAAAATCGCATGGTCCATCAATTAATCTTATGTGACTTTATAATTCCCTTCCTCACATTCTTCTATTCTGTGAGGAGCTGAACTGCTCCTGCTATTCGAGCCTTAACGATGTTCTAATTAAAGTTGCTGACTATTTTAGCTTCCAACATTGGGATCAACCGCAATTTTCTTTTTTCCAATCCCTCAATAATTTTTTCAATAAATACTCAACTGCTCATGTTGTTCTCTAACAGCTTTTTCTGCATCATCATTATCGGTACTAGTTTTAAATCCATTCTCCTTCAAAATCAGATGAGCATGTTGGTTGTGGCATCATACTTCCATCTGATACACTGAGTCACCATCTTCACAACTGTTGCTTCGACTGCTGGATTGTTAGATATTTTCTGTGTCCCCCCCCCCAAATCACCTTTTGCTCAGCGTACATTTATTTATATCGATAGCATGAGTGCTTTTGGGATACATTCTCACTATCACAGTCGCATGCATCCAATTTCTATTCGCATTTTATCCAATTTTAAAAAGCGATTTTCATACATTTTTTTTGTCTGATTCAGAGTTACGTAGGCATTCCTGCAAATGAAAAGGTAGATTCGGCAACAAAATTTACAGCGGCATTTTTGAGCAAAGGGACTTTTGCAAAACCGTTTTGCAAAATTAAGACCTTTGTCCGTTGCATTTTTTTCTACCTGGCAAGACACACGAAATATTCAAGTCCAGAATAAATTGTATGCTGTAAAACCTATAATTTATTTGTGGCCCGCTCCTCCTATACGTGATATAGATGTAAAATTAACTCGTCTTCATGTAGGTCATTATCGTTTTACCAACAGACATCTCATAATTGTTAAAAATTCTCCTGTATATAACACGTGTCAACTTCCTTTTACGTCACGACAAATTTTAATTGAATGTCATTCCTTTAACTATTATCGTTCATTTTTTCTCCTTTCCTTTCCTTAACTTTACAAGATGTGGTGATTGAAAAATACCATTTAATATTTTTAAAAGCCATATGCTTTTATACTTGCATTTAAGAATTTTTAATCCATTTTCAAGTTTTCTGTTTTTGTTAACTTTTTTCCATTGCATCATTGCTTCGACGTATTTTGAAATCTTTGCTCCTTTCAATGAAATTGAAATTTTATATCATTGTTCATCTATTATTTGTATCATCATAATTATTGCACTTTAGCTTGTTACTATGTTTCTACATTTTAATGAATATATTTTATAATCTGTCGTAGGGTTTTATCATTTGCTTGCCGCAGTTTTGCCAAATGTGTCTCTTTCGCCAGTAAATACGAATAAGCAACCAAAAGTGACTTTTGCGCCAATAAACTCCAACCAACCAATTAGTATTCTGGCCTGGGAATGAAAAATGAAGAGAAGTTGATTGTATTGAGCATAGATTAATTGCAGCAACCGATTTGCAAGAACCTGAAAGTTCATAAAGGACTTGAACTTAAGATTCAAAGTGACAAGTTTCCCCCCCCCTCGTCTTGAATTAATTAATTAAAATTAAATATTTAATAATTTAATTCTACTAAACTTTATATCCACAGAATTTTTCGAAAATCTCGCATTGAAGATTCTAAACCATTAGACCAATTCAATACCATACTTAAAGAAAACACAAGCAAACTTATACAAATTGCGTAGAGTCAAATTAATTTTGACAATTAACTTGATTTTAATAAAGACATGTTCTTAATTTTATTTGAATAATATATTTTGTCCAAGTAAGTTGGCAATACGGGAATAAATAATATTTAAAGATTTTGTCAGCTCGACTAAATACAGATCTTTAAAAATTAACATATAATGACAATGATCAACAGGCGTTGTAGAATTTTCAATAATTTTCCAAAAGTCGAAAAAAAATTTGAAAAATAAGAAAAATAGAACGTTAATATTTGTGTAATAACGATGATGAGGATCTGTAGGTAACAATGAAAACACACACACACAGAGAGAGAGAGAATTCGCATGCGGAACAACGAATCAAGGAGTTTAACGTTCTTACTTATAGTTTCTTAAGTCCAAGACAGAAAGATTTCAGTGCTTCAACCACTTTTTGATTCGAGGCCATGAAAACCAAATTATCGTAAATATACGTTTAAAAAATTCGAACCCAGAAGAATAAGCTGAGAGCTTTAACCTTTTAGCGGGGGAGCCCTCTATACCAACATGAAAAGTCATACATATTTCCAAAATATTAGATTATAAAATATAAATTTTGAAGAGATCAATTATTAAAATTAGGTTGTTTGGGTAAAGTTAATGAATCTAATTATTTAAAACAATCATTTTTCAAAAAGGAATAAACAATGTAATCCTAAAACAATATAAAATAGCCAAAGAATTAGTTGAATGGAGTGAAAATAAATGAATACGCCAATATTCCAGGTGAAATATCTACATTTTCAATATAAATGTGTAGAAACAAGATGGAAATTAAAAATTTTTTTATTTAGATTTTAAAAACAAGACAGTTTTTATTTTTCTTCATTGTACAGTTACATCTGCCCAAATATGCTTAGAATGTTCCAAACATATAATTTTCTGGCAAATCTCACAGTTAACCCTTGTGATTTTAGTATCGTTATCATTTTGAAGGTTTGCATCTTTTTCATCTGATTACACATCGTTCACTTTAATACCTAGTTCTGCCTTTCTTTTCAACGTTTTTAGCTTGCTTCGTAAAGAAATAGGCTCTCTTCGCTCAGCATATTCTTTCATAATAGTGTTTACCTCGTTGTAGATATATCCTTCCGAGTGGCTTTCCGTTATTGTTTGGGGGATGAATAATTAACTGTTGATTGCACCTATACTATTTTTAAAACAATTTTTCTAAAATCAGCAAAGAAAAGATTTCGCAGAAGATGACGTCAATGTTCGCGTGTAGCTCTGAAACACAAATAGCCGATTCGAAAAGTTTTATTAACATTTCGAATTCCAATCGTTGACTAACAGATCATCAAAAGTAGTCCAAAGTGATGCTTTCATAAACCCTTTTGATAAAAAGATATAAAACGAAATTCTTCTCTAGTGTACTTCTCACATACGCGCCCGCTGGATGGTTAAACAACTGAAATTCAGACAGAGTTACTGTTAAATAGCATAAGTTGAAGATTTATTAGCTGTTTAGTTGTTAATCTAAGATGTTGATCCCTATTCTGATATCGCTCAATGTAGTGAAGGTATCGTAAAGCATTTCGTGATATTTAGAATTGAGTATATGCTTTATGCATTTAGCATATTTAATGAAGTGCTTCATAAATTAGATTTTGTAGAGTACATCCAACCAGATGAGTTTTCAAAATCTTAAAAGCTCGTACAGTTCCATGCAGAATGGTATCCTTTAAATGAACTCGGAAACATTAAGAAAGATGGAATCGCATATCCTAATGTATTTATTCCCATACAAACTATAAACAGTTGCCCTCATTCTTCTGATATTATGTCTCCAATCTGTTTAATTTCACTTTGAGCTAAAAGTTCTGAAAGATTAGGGATTGTAGCAGCTCTATCTCCAGACAAATTATGTGTGCCTCGAGGCTGAAATTGAAAACAGGGACTTGAAATTTTTAAAAAATGGCAATTTAGTGAAGATTATAGGCAATTGGGGAAGATAAATTCGCATATTTTAGATGTCGAAGATAAATTTTTAGATGATGTTTTCTAAAATCATATAACCAATTAACTGCAACAGAATCCCCCCCCCCAAGATTCTGGTATACATTTTTTTTTTTTTTTTTTTTTTTTTGTTTAAATAGCTCAAATGTTTGGGCTACTCTTGTCATTTTCAAAGAATTCATTCAAAAATATTGTATTCTTGCAACAGCTGTTATATAGCTTTCCGAAGTATCTTCTTTCTTGGGTATATAAGTAAATATCTGTTTGCGTAGTGCTGGACAAACTTATAGATGGTAAATTGTTAGTCCCTATTTCCATTTACTTAGAATCTTTGCAATCAACGCAACGTATGAGGATTGTTTTTGAAATGGCTGTCTCTCTAACATTTCAAGAAGGCGAACGAATATCCCTTTGCCTAAGCTCGTTTTTTTGCCATAACTAAAATAAAAATTAAATATAAAGTTAAAATCATTTTATTTATATAATGGTGGAAACTAAAGGTAAACATACATTTTGAAATAGAATTTTGCTACATTAATATGTTACTGATAAAATTTAAATAATTTGAATTTTTCAGTTTCATTTGACATCATCAGTGAAAATGTTTTTATGTGATAATATTACTTGTTTTTTGTTTATTTTATCTCGTTTAACAATTAATTTATCTATAATATCCATAGATATCTAAGATATAGGGGTATTAATTTAAAAACAATCGTATTGTTTCATTTAATTCTAAGTTAATATAGTTTCACGTTTTAAAAGTATAGGAACTAAAATTTAACTTAATGTTTAAAAAATGTAAATAAGAAAAATCTCAAGTCAATTAATATCTCAAAATGTTTTAAGAAAATATTCTTTGGCATCTAATTTGAGTTTACTTTAAATTTTCTAAATATATTACATGAGTAAAACTTGAATGATTAATTAATTAATTTGTTAGATAAATATTAAATACTAGAAAAATTTTCAATTTCGCATCTAATATCGAGTTTTTGAAAACAGATGCAGAACTGGTTGCAATGAACTATCTTCCACTGTGTCCTGCATGGAAGCTTAACAAATAAATAAAAAAGAAAAAAGACATTTAATTATGTTTGCTACATTAAATATAATAACAACTAATCTTTTTTTTAATGCTGAGGAATGCTTTAATCAATAAAAAGAAGATATGTTTCGCTAGAAATATTTACTTCTACCACAAATTACCAAGTAAGAATAAAATGTTAAAAATTGAATTTTTTCACCATGGCCGTGCTGCCATCTATATGCTAAAACATGAAATATTCAAAAACAGAAATAAAACAAATTGGAGGTGGTCTTACGCATAGATGATACATATTTATCTGAGAGATTAAACGGGAATATTTATTTTGAACAATTAGAAGGTAGAAGAGCAATTGAAAAGTAACATGTAAAACAAGCTTTATATAATCACATGAATCCACTAGAAGCCTGGTTTGCAGACCTGATTGAAATTATACTTAGTTTAGGATTCAAGAAAATTTCATACTGTGTGTATGAAAGAACGACGTGTTTATTCTTATCTAATTGAATAATACAGCAGTTTTTTTTTTTTCAGAAAATGAAATGCATAAATGAAGTTTAAAGTTCAAAATTCAGTCTAAAGGTTTTAGGACCAATAAAAGATTTTTAGAAGTAGAATTTGAAAAAGTCCAAGGAAAAATTACATCTTGTTATAAAATCGGAATAGTTACATAAAAACTAAAATGGATATTTTCGAATCATCCAAACGTAGGAATAAACTGACAATTGGTCCAGACTTGAATGTAGAAGGCTAGATGTTAAATATTATATTTGCAGTAACTCAGAATTATTATATTATTTTGTCTAAAACTCCAAGTTTCGACGTCGATATGTATATTAATGTCAGTTACTCTATTGATAAATTGGGCATAAAATCAGTGCGTGGATATAAAATTTTAATAGATGGTTTTCCTTTATCTTGGTAATGGTGAAAGGAAAACTGTATCCTTTTTGAACATGATGAGTGAATTCGTATCTTTGTAAGGATATTAAAGAATTTATTTGGTAGTTTCAGATTATTGACTATTGTTTAAACTTTGTTGTTATTTTTTTTTTCTAAATGCATATTGTGGCAGCTATATATTTCTATGTTATATATTTCTCAAAGAATTTTGTCGATAATAGACGAATAAAATACATAAATAAAATAATTTTTTTAAAGTTTTTCAAAAAAAAAAAAAGAGTGTAAGTTCAATCATATCGCTGGAAAGGTAAACTTGCCCAATATTCTGACAAAGTGACAGAGAATAGAAAATTTAAAGAAGTTTTCCAAAATTATTTTAGACTTATTGACGCTTTTCCTTTGGATTATGACTATATAATATTTTATATAGTATATAAACAAGGGCGTTATAGTATATAATATTATATATATATTATATAATATTTTAGTATATATAAGAGTATATAATATTTTATATATATAAGAGGGCGATATTTTCCCCCATCCACTTGTACAAATTAGATAGACGTCACTTTGACATCTGTTTTCTGTTATTAATTAAAATAATGTTATGCAAATGGATGTGATATAAAAAAATCCCTTCAGGTTTGTTTTTATATTTAAAAAGTTTTTTAATTATAATGGGCTGACTAATTATACTGAACATATATGATAATTACAGTTCATAATTAATATATAGTATATTACATATGCTGACATTATTATGATAATTATAGTACACAATTATGTTGACTATTTTTAATTTGAAAAAATTAAATCGCGAATAGTAAAAACCAATAATATATTTGCTTTTCTTTGTTATTTTTTCATGTTTCCACACTTGAATTCCGACGTAACGAACTCGCATAAAATTACCCAAAGTTGCGCATAGAGTGAACATACACTAGGTTACGCAAAGTGAATTCACGCAAAATCAACTTATTATACTACATTATATAAAGTGAACTTACGCGAAATTACGAAATCCGATAGATATTTATCTCAATCCGAAAAATCGATCATAAAATCTAAAAAAGAAACTACATCCATTAGAGCAACTAAGAAGAAGAGTTAATAGGCGGAAAACACACTTTCCAAAGCTGATTAAAATGTTTATTGGCACTATATCAATCGCATATCACGAGCACTACCTTCAGTAAAAACAATTATATCCGATATATGCAGCCATGCCAAAAATTACAATCACAATTAAAATGAAAGAGAATAAAGGAAGTCATTATATGCCATTCATTTGCATCGGAACCTGGTGCTTTTACATTTGTTTACTCATTTGTATTTATATCATTAGCGGTGATTAGACAAAGGTGATCGTGAAAGCAAAAATTTATGTAGATAAATACATAAAATGGTCTTGTGACAGAATTTTATAAAAATGGTACCTTTCGATTAATGTCAAAGTATGAAAGAAATTGAAACAATAAAGTGCATTAAAGAAGGACTTTCTTTTAGTTAGGAAGAGCAACCACTGGATTTAAATTGAAGAATTTTACAAATTTATACCTTTCTGTTGTATAATTAGTTTGGTGAGATTAACTTCCCGATTAGAAAATATACGAGGGCAATTTTGGGACGAATTGTATAGTTTTTTTTTTTTTTTTTTTTGAGTCATGATCAATTTGACTAGTTCTCCAAACGTCAGACCACATGAACAAAGAAGAGTGGGCGGAATTAAAGCACAACTTAACATGTACGAGGCCGAGATGCAAGAAGGATCATAAAGGGAATAGGATCTTGTATACGCCACCCACCGACCGTGAAGTCTATACTAGGGCGCTTCGGCCCATAATTAATATCACTGAATGCTCATAATGATTAAAATCAACATCAAAGCTCATGTTTATCAAATCTTCCTTTAATAAATCTATATATCCCAGTTTCTTATAAAATATGTAGTCAGAAGTAACTCATATTAATATAATTTTTCCCGCATACATGAAAACATGAATAACACGAGTACAGGGTTAGAAGACATAAGTCCCCCACTTCAGAGGGCTCTATAATTCGTTCTGTTGGTCCAAATGAGACATTTTGAACTATAGATAATTGGAATAAAGCGCTGGTGATTTAATGATTAAATTTTAGTATAAAAAGCTGCCAATAAGTTTCGCCATAATACGCATAAAAACATTTAATATGTTTATAAATGTCAAAATACAAAAATGTGGCATTAAAACTGCTCAAGATGTCCTCCTTTATGTTTAACAATCTACTTTAATCATAGAACCATATTTTATACAGCTGATCGGAGTAAGCTGCCAGAAAATCAAGAATATGGTGCAGAATGCCATTCTTGAAATTCGGCACAGATGCCTGTCTTTGACGGTAGGTATTGTCCTTTATGAAGCTCCCTACCCAATAGTTATAGGGGGTAATAACCAGCTATGCTATTGGAAAAATGACGGCTGATCACAAATGCATCCGAAATGCTGTCTTAGCAAATGCTTTACACTACGGTCAATGTGAAGAGGTGCGCTATCCTGTATGAAAATTATATCCTAAAAGCATCTGCGCCGTTGAAGGAGTGGGATTATAAAATCCTCAGCATATCACGGTACCATTAAACTGCGACAAAACATGTTTGAATTTCAGATTTTCAGTTTGCTCTTCTTATTAAAAATATACGGTCCAATGATAAAGGTAGCCGTAAAAGCACACCATATTGTAATTTTTTTTCAATATAAAAGGGTTGTTTTTGGAAAGCGCGAGAGTTTTTCGCGGCCCAAATTCGACAGTTGCGAGTGTTAATTTGTCCAATGAGGGTAAAAGTGATCTTCGCTACCTGACAGGATTTTCCGTGACCAAATGACGTCAACCACCATTCAGCAAGAAACTGAAGTACAAAAGTTTTATGAACCTCCGAGTCCTGCAAAAGTTGCACTTCTTAATTTTGTAGAGATAAAAAAAATCTAAATCTCCCGAAAGAGTTTTCGTACAATTGCAAAGAACATATCCAACACACGGGAAACAACTAGTATACTGATTACTGGTTTCAACGACTGCGATATCTACATTTTCGATGCAAGATGACACGATTTGCTTTCGTTCTCTACATGAAAGAATGCCAAGTTGTTTCAAATTTCTACATCATCTTGCGTAGGGCACATGGAAACATGGTACTTCTTCGTATACAATAAGACATACATAAGATGGAATTCTTTTGCAGTTGCAACTGAGCTCTGCTAGTTCTGTTTTTACCGGTAGCACTTTTTCTTGTAACGAAGGCCTGGTGTGCAGAGAAGTAACTAATATTAATGTATAATCCGTTTTCTTTTTATTCAAAGAATAATACTAATAGGTATGCGTTGTAACGTAAATGGTTTTTCACATTCTCTATACATGAAAATATACCATTTGTGTAATAGTGCCATCTATTGGTGAATTTTGTACTTTTTTTTTTTTTTTTGCTTAATAAATGTTAAGCTTATCATGTGATTTACAGGTAGTTTAAAGTTTATCTCATTTGGACCAACAGAACACATTCCAGTGCCCCCTGAAATGGGAAACATATTTCTTATTAATGCTGTACATTCGAAAATAGTTTTAACAAATGTTTTGCATCCATTTTTTGTTAAATAAACATTATTGTGTGGAAAAGGAGTGCTCTTGTATTCTTGCATGGAGACACTTGGAGGAGAATCAGCATCTTGATAACTTGTAACAGAATCTACGAATAGTGCTGCTATAAAGGTTGATATTTATTTCATGATTCATCCATCTTGAGGTTATAGGAACATATAAAATCCTATATTTACGCATTCAGATTCAATTTTTCAGAATAATGTACTTCAACTTGCATAAGGAAAACAAATTAACTCTAATGAAAAATTTTACAAATATGCATGAAAATCATATAGAAAACTTAAAACAGTGCTTTAAAAACGTACTTTTATTACTTTACTAAAAGGCAGAATTCTTTAAATTTTCATTAAGTTTTACTTTTTAATTTGTAATATATAATTCATTATTATATATATAGAATAGTTAAAACAATTTTTCTCAAATTCGCTACTAGATAATACCACACGTATGGGATCGTAATAAAATTTATCGATTAACTAAGAATTAAATTCTGAAAATAGTAAATTTTCATCCAGAGTGCATATATATACGGAATTTCAAAATTAGCACTTCTACATTCTAAATCATTCACACTTTCTAAATTTTTCACTCATTCTCTGAAGTATTGTATACAAAAAGGAAAACACATCAGAAAATGAGTGAAAATAGGTTAAAAATCCAGTTTTTACAAATAGTAAACATACTAAATTAATAAAATCTTATATTAACAAATAATTTGAATCTTTTTGAATATAATTGTGCTTAAAACTTTGTGAAGAGTGAATAAATCCATTCTTTTCGAAAATTTTTAAATATTTTACCCATACTTTATAAAAACAAATCAAACCAAATTTTCAACCGTGACTTCCAGTTCTTTTCAGTTAGAAATTAACATATATTTAAGAATCAATAAGTTTTGGAGAAAAAATAACAAAAGAAAATTTATCTTATTATTTATCTATTATTTATCTATCATTACTAGAGTTAACTAAACTCTAGTAATGATTTAGTGTTGGTGATTTTAATGCTTTACTGAAAGCATAGCAAAGCCTGCAAAAAAAAAAAAAAAAAAAAAAAGAGAGAGAGAGAGAGAGAGAGAGAGAAAGAAAGAAAGTGAAGAAGCGCAAAAAATAAAGAAATAACAAATCTTTTTCTTGGATTAGGAGGTGCATTTTCGAAAATAAATGTTATCGTATTAGTACCGGAGGCTATGGGTCAAGATGATGAACAATTCAATAAAAGTAGAACGACAAATGAATAAAGTTTCAGAGTACTACTGAGAAATTTATAGAAAAAAAAAGAGTGCACATTTTTTGAAAAGGAAATTGAATCACTTCATGTAATTCGAGTAATTCTGGTCACATTTGCACAAATTGGTATGTTTAAGCAATCTCTTAGGGCTTTTTCTGACAAAAATATATATATATGTTTATCAACATGACTTATTAAAGTTACCTCGGAATTTTCTAATCAAAGTAATATAGATTTTTTAATAATTGGAATCCTATTAACTTTTGAAGAAAATTTGTTCAAAAATTAAAATCATGCAGTGATAGTAGAAGATAAAATTAAACAGCAATTAAATTAAAAGTATTTTTTCTATTCTTAAAAATATTACTATGTTTTGCTGGTTGTCATGCAACTTACTTAAAAAGTACAAAATAAAAAGAATCTACAAATATGGCAATTAAATGCATTAAGCGAAAAATTTCTTTTCAAAATGTTTAAAATATCTTCATGTAATTAAATAGTTTCTGAAAATATGTTAAAATTAATCTTGTGGGTGAAAGTTGCTGGACTTCTAGAACGTCTGGAACGCCTAAACATATTTTAATCTGCAGTGACAGAGAAGTCATTTAATAAAAGAAGGTAGTAGAATTCCTTTGTAATATATTTCTCAACAAAAGAAGATAATTTGCTTTTTAAGAAACACGCTTTAAAGAAGAAAAATATAAAAATTTGTGACATCAGTCCAATTAAGAAAACCGCTTCTTAAAACACTCACATACAAAACTGGTGATCAAACTTTTATATTTAAAGCAAAAGAGATTTTTGATTCTCATCTTCATACTTTTATGCAATGTAAATATAATTCTTTTTTCACTTCATCATCTCTTCTTTGTTTTCTTATTAATGATGCAACAAGAAACCTTTTTTATCCAAAAAAAGTTTTTGTTCTTTTCGAACCAATTTTTGATATTATTATTATCATCATCCTTTTATTCTTTTTTTTTTTGGTATGGCATTTTCCACTTTTGAATTATAAGAATTACTTGTCTTTATAACTGATTTCAGTGATACTCTTTTAATTCGAGATAATATTTTCGTTCATTTACACAACTGTTGAACTATTCTTGGTCCAATTTAAGAAACTTTTGAACAACGAGAAAAAAAATCACCTAGCATTATCTTTAAAGTTTTAATAAAATTATTCTAATATATTGTAGCCAAAAAACTTTCCTATCTTATAATATAGTTACGCATTTAGTTATTTATTTTAAAATAGCCTAAAGATTACTGGAATATTGATGATATCTAAATATAAATACTTGCTCTCTAACTGCAATCACATCTATTTTCTGCTTCTTCTAAAAAGTTATACTATAAACCACATTTTGCAATGTAAGATGCCTATTTTACTTACTAGATATTTAATGGAATTGAAGTTGTGACACCGATCCAATCTTTGTGAAATTTCAAATTTCGCAATTCTTCGTTATATCAATACCTACCAATAAAGAAAAAAACACTTATCAGTAAAATATATAAATATAAGCAATAAACGACTCATTGCCACTTAAACAAGTTATTAGAATTGATTAAAACAGGGGAGGGGGGATCTGTGATATGTTTTTTTTTCAGAAATGTAGCATTATAATCAAATGAGAATCTGAAAATAAGAAACATTTGAAAATTAAATAATCAGAATTACAATAGCGTCATCGCCAGAAACTTGAGTACACAAAAATAGTTTGATGGAAATGATTTAATGAAAATTAATTACCGGATTTGATATATTGATTAATAATTAACTTTTAGACTTTTTTTTTTATCATTATGGCTATTATTTCTTTTTGCTGAAGTCAATTGCTGGCCGTAATATGAACCTGAATTTATTTCTTCGGAAATGTTGAAATAAAATTTCGTGGCCCATTTAATGCTATTTGAGAGAAAATCGATAATTTTAATGCAATAATTTTATAATAATTTAATTTATAATTTTTATTAATTTGAAATTTTTTTCTTAGCACTAATATGGAAAAAGAACACCCCCCCCCCCACAACGGTTTTCAATGCTGCATTTTTAGTATGAATTAAAATATTATAAACCAATTATTTCAAAAATAATAATAAAATGTAACATCTAAATATACAAAACTTTTCCCAAGGAGATATTCCTGAGATTAAAGATCTGCTCAATAACTAATACTTCTTCAACATATGCTATAGTTTAAAAGATATTGAAAAGGCAGAATTATTTATTTACTAGTGGTGACTAGCTGTTTTTCCAAAATTAAAGTTCGTTAAAATTTTCAAATAAATATTTTATACAACTTGGCTCGCAATAGCTTCTTCAGCAAAATATTTTTAAGCTCCAAATTTTAATAGTCAATATAACTTTTACTATCATAGAAGTCTTACGATATTCTGTTTATTGCACTATGTATCACTGTAATTTTCTGTTAGCTCCTTTAAAATTTCAACTTGAAATAGAAGGGAAAGTGATAAAAACTTCAATGAATATCAGTTTTAGTCGCAATCAGTTTTATCAAATAGTTTTAGTTATAAAAAAGTGAATTTTTTTAAAAAAAATATTAGTTGTTCAAAACCATTTTTTTTAAATACGACTGACAGGACAGAGGCTCTGTATAAAAACTTGAAATTCAAAATTCATTAGAACATTTGTTAATTACTTACTTTATTAAGAACCCTTTTTTATTAGATGTATATGCCTGTTTCTAAAGTAATTCAGTAATTAGCTGTTGAGTCCTGATTCGAAGAATAACCAGAAGGAAACTTTGTTTGCCTTAAATAAAACTGAATTATTGAATTAATAATGTAGATATTTTATAAAGCCACATAAAACTTTTTCTTGCGTTTATTTTTTTAGGAAATATAACATTTCATATTTATTTCATTTCATACAGACAAGTGCTAAAAATTATACTTTTCTAGCTTTAGTTTGCTGTAAGAGTTAAATTAATTTTTTAATTTCTGATTTTGTCAACGTGATTTTTTTTCCAGACACGTGTAACGTGCTCATGCAGGTTAAATTTTATTTTTATTTTGTGTAAAAAAGATGTTGGAAAATATCGTTAAATATTCAAAGGTGAAAAAGCTATCTACAACTGAACTCATTTAAAATAAAGGAGATAACACGCTTTTTAATAAGGATTTCGAATGTATTGCAGTAACATCATTGCCATTAGTTCTCAATAGTAATACTGTGCCCCAGTCAATTGTTTCCCTCAGTCAGACATCATCTGTCTCCGCTAAAATCATGGAACTGTTAAGTGGTCTCTAAAATGAAACATCTGGATATAGTGTCTTATCTAGTGAAATGCCACAGGACCTCACAAATATAAAAATGTTAAGTGCAAGAAAAAAAATGATACCAAGCAAAATTCAGACGGAATATCAAATTCTCAAATCTGAAAGACTTCATCTTTTTAAGTCCCACATGCTATGTCAGCTGTTAATTTTACTTCCAGCTAGATTAATAATTTTGCTAAATCAATAGATGAGACAGATGAAGTCACAGTCAACTCTTTTCCGTTAACCATGACCACAGATCATAAATCCAATCAAAGTTTTGACAATCCGATAATACCATAGAATATTATCCCCAATGAAATAATTGATGATATATTGCTTGTTCCTGAACCATCTTCAACTACTTTTGCCAAAATTGATAATGCTACTGTTAAGCAGACACTTAAAAATGCCCATTTCTATGGGTAGATTTAAAAAAAAATTAATTATCTTTAACACCCCTGTTCATAACTAAGATTTAAAAAAATATTTTCACATATTAAATATATAAACATATTAAACATTTAAAAAGATTTTTATTTTCCCTCTCTTCACGTAAAGCTTTTTGTTTCTAAATTTATTCCACTGTTTCTTTACATTTTCACCTTTAAATTTTCATAGATTTTTATAATCTTTTAACGCAGTTTGCATGTTTTCCTTTCTGTGACTTTATTTATTTATAAAATAAGGAAAGCACTTCTAAAATATGAAAAAGTAATATTTCTATTGATATTTAATTTGAAACCATGAGGCAGTTTATGAGATTTTATCAATTTTTTTTGCCCTGAGTCAAATAAATAAATATATATATAACATAAAATGCCTCTTCCCCTTTCTTTGATTCCCTGAATTGACCCTCCTTTATTTTTATTTAAGGAGTTTGTTATAAATTCTAGTTAATATTACTCAACTGCTTAATGTATTCGCCTTAAATTAAAAAAAATAAACAATCGATATTTGCAACTGTTTGTTACATTAAGAGCGATAAAATATATAATATTTACAGATATACTATTAGAACAATTTAATTATGGGTTGTAATTGAAGAGAAACATTTTGAGAATAATTTATAAATGTTTCTTTGAATCCTGCTTTTAGAATTTAAAATTTAATTTATCCTTTTAAATGGTCTCTATTATTACTTAATACTTTATTTTGATCTATCTTGGATAGAATTTCTTTATGCTTCTTAATATGCTATTGATATAAAGAACGCCATTCCTGATTTACATATTATTCTTAATTTTATTGTTTTAAGAAAAAATAATGCATCTTTTTTTCTTTCTTCTTAATATATTAGTCAATTTCAGAGATGCAAGTAAACAGTATAATGATCTATTTGTAGCAAAAGAAAAAAAAATTCTTCATTGACCATTTTTGTCTAAGGAGACTGTATAAAAATATAAAAAAGTGCATGTTCGGGAAATTAATAGTTGACCTATTTTATTAAAACATTAATTGATAATAACTTACTTTATTTTGAAAACTTTTGCAATTAACAATGCCTATTTATTGCCAAGTACTATAGTTAAAGTGAATTTGTGCATTTTCTAAGACACTGTGAATATTGCGATATAATCCGATATGTGATATACCCAATACAACTTTTTATTTATTCATAAATGATTTTTATTTATTCATAAATGAATCGGTTCGACTCGTCTTCACTTCCATATTCTTTTACTCGTGTGCTATAATTTATTATTATATTTTGTTCGTATTTATATTTCGAAGTAATTAATACTTTTGTATATAAAAAGTCACAGATACAGTTAACTTTAAGAATTTAAATCTCTTAAAAATACACTCGTAACAGATAGTTTCTTTTTTCATATCTTGAAATAAAAAATGTCTCCAACGAACGCAAATTTCTAGTTGAAAAACAACCGTAATCTATTCTGATCACTTTATGGTATTCAGCATGAAATTTACCAAGTTATCTCTAAGGAGACTAATAAGCAATAATAAGCTCAGGAGCGATAATTTTAAAATAACTTTCGCGACATTCTTTATAAACTAAATCATTATATTATGTTTTAATAAGAAACAAGATATTATTTCATTTTAGAAAGTAAAAATTTTTTCTCATTATATTCTTGAAGACTTGTAGATTTTGAAATTTAGAAACCCTATCAAGTTTTAGCCTTTAAAAAAAATACTTTGTCTGTAGTGTATATGAATAGGATTCAAAATTATGAGTTTTTTATGCATTTGTGTTTCTTCAGAAATGGGATTCTAAGTTAAGATAAATAATCTGGTTAATTTTAATTAAGTCGAGAAAATAAAATAAGAAAAATAATCTAGTTCTAGTCCTGTAATTTCTAACCCTAACTGTAATTTTATTGGAAACTAGTTTGCATTTCATTTGCTTCTTTATGTCAATCTGTAACAAAGTAGGTAAAGGTTAGCCATCAACTAGATTAAATCAATAGACTACATCGAACATTAATATCTGAAATACCTTCAAGAAGTAACATCTTCTCAAGACTCAGGTGCGTAATAAACGGTATGATTTTTTAAAACAACTTTTCATTTATCTGTAGGTTAAAAATATAGTTGAAATTGATTGAACTGAAAGGTTCGTATGCCTTATAATGAAGAATTATTCAAGAAAAATTACAATTTAAAATAATTTTTGTCAAGTACTCTTGGGCTTCTTACTCTTATCATTGAAAACCAGCGAAAATGGTCACCCAGAAACTTTCTCGCATACAAATGCACTTGTGCATTATTAATCGCCTGTCATTGGTAAACAATAGCTACTGAAGAACCTAATAGCATGTGATTTATATCGATTAATCGTTGGGATGTGTTCAATAGACAAATGCTAGAAAATCTTCCGTGTATTTTGTATGCTCTCTTCGATCAATTATAACCAAAATTTGAAACAGAACTACAATTAAATTAACAAGATCTCAAACCAAATTACATTTATTTAAGTCCTTGAGTTTTTGAATTAAATTTGTGAAAGTACAGACCCACAGACAGTCAACATCTTGACGGATTTCATTCCAAGTTTGATACGTATCTACACTTTAGATGTTAAATCTGTGTTCCAAATTATATCCATCTGGCTCTCTTCTTTAGTAGCTATTGCGTCAGTTTATATTTGGACAGCCTCATAGACAGATTTCATCTGAATGGATTACAATCAAAATTTGATAGAAATCTACAAATTTGTTCTAAAGTTTGTATATCAAACTTAATTAGTGTAGCTCAAAGTATTTTTGTGTTATCGTGGTTACAAACAGACATATTTCCAAAAATGTGTATTTCGGATGGGTTGTTCTTGTCTGAAAATTGGAGATTTATCAAAGTCTCGAGTTCGAATTTTTGGAAGATTACAATGCTTTCTTTTTTATACTTCCTATGCGAGAAGGTAAAAAAAACATTTTATTAAATTCTTTAAATATTTTTAGATCTCTTTAAAGATTATCACAAATTATTTGACAAGTTCTCATAAAGAATGAATAATTTTATTCAATTTCAATTCGGTGTCGACTTGAAATATTATCATCTTGATTATTATTGAATCTAATTCTTTTATTTCTTGAAAATACTTATTTGGTGAAGATAGAAAACATTAGAGGATTATTTTAATCATTAAGTAAAAAAGTGATAATCAAATTTTCCTTTTCCTTCTGACTTTTCATAAAAACTCAAAACAAAGATTAAAATGATGAAATAAATAATTATATAGAAGACTCAGTTTAGAGTAGACACACAAGCAGTCGAGTTCCTTTTACAATCAGGCGTTTTAAGAAGAGCAAGTAGAACGTGTTAAAGAGAAAACACATCAATACATGCGGACTTAGTAACCTTAACGCGACAGAAACAATAGGCTGTTGCTCAGATTTTAATTTTATTTTCTAACTTCAACTGTATATAGTAAAATTTTCTGTATAATTTGTAAGAATTTAAGCAATAGACATAGGTTTTGATATTAAAAGTCGTTTTTTTTAATGAATCTCCATTATTAAGGTAGTCTTTTGGTCTGATATCTGCCGGATTGCGGAGGTCTAAGTTAAATATTAATTTATGGTATTAAACTTCTGTAAGAACAATATATTTATTTATAAAGCATAAAATAATTGTATTTGATAATTATAAACTGTCACACTAGCGGATATAGCTTCAAAAATAAGAGAAATTGAATTAAATAATGAATATAAAAATATTTTAATTTTATTGAAGGATGAATGAATCTATCCATGAATGGCAAATCTGTCCATAACAAAAAGATTTCCATTTACAAGTTTGGATTATATAACATTTCAGATTTATCAGTATCCATCAAATCGTTAGTGACAAATGTCAAAGAGGGGGAAAAAATTAAGATTCTTACAAGAGCTGTTTCATAGAATTCAATCAAAAATTTAGTGTACAAATGTTTGGAGTACGTAGAAAAAACACAAGTCAGAATCATAAGGAAGACGTGGACGTAAAAGTCACACCGATGAGCTACAGCAGTAGTTTCCAATTATTTTTTTAATTAGTCATTTTAGTGCTCAAAAGAGCACTTTTAAATGTTATTTCCGCTTCAAAATTTTCCTCTCTGCAAAAAGAAGATTATGTTAGTAAAATAAGCAAAATCTTCTTACCGATTTTTAAAACAGACCGAAAAATAGAAAATATTATCTTAATTTAATATCTCAACATGTAAATTATATATTTTATTTTAATTTTTTATTTTAATAATTTCATGAATTTATATACATTTTTTAGTTTATTTTTAATATGTTTATTATGAAAAAACAATAATTAAATATTTGTTAATTAGATAATTATTTCTTAACTTACAAATAAAGACATTTAATAAGCATGAGAGATTATAATGAAATGACAAATTTCAAACAAATATTCCATTAAAATTATTATTTTACAAGACCTGTTCAGGTGGAATATAACACAACCATTTGAAGGAATAATTATTATTCTAATATACTATAAATGGATAATCAATTACTCTTTATTTTATAAGAGTTTCTATAATTATTTGTAGATGTACACTGAAATAATATTTTATAATTCATAAAATTTGCATTTTCCTATAAATTTATTTAACCATTTTTTTGCTAGTCATGATATATTAAAATAGTTTTAGGATTAAGATTGGCTTAAGTAAAGTGATTCATTTAGCTTATTAAATAAATTTAATTTGATTAATTAATTAATATGTTTAATTAGTAATTAAGAATAAAATCAAGATACACCATTGTATGTGAGATAAGGAACTGAAACGTCTAAGTTTTTGTCTAATCGCAAAATTTGTCAGAACTTGGGTCAGTCTACATAATTTCATACAAAAACTGAAAAATTTGGTGGGAAGCATACTTTCCACGGCCTCTGAAAGGGTTGATTGGAATTTAAGTTGATAATATTTTTAATCGATTTGCATACATGCCCCTAGGCAACTAGGCCCAATCGGAAATTCATTACTGTTTCCGGATGAAGATCTTTCCAATCTGATTTGGGATATTTATGTTTTCTACATCCCTTAATAGTTTGTTAGTCGAATTTTGAATATCTGCCCAGTAAATCTTTTATATAGTTTTATGGAGTTTTCAGTTCCTTTTAAATTTAATAAAATTAGAAAAAGAAATCTTAGGGAAGTTTAGACGCGCATTTTAAATGTAAAACTAATGTTTTCCAGTTTATATTCTGAAATAAGGGCGAGTGATTAATTATTCATTAATTTCCATCAGCCCAATTCTTTTCTTTTTATTGCTTTGGATGTTCAGTCCTATTTAATTTCGTAATATAGAAATTTATTAAAAGGCATCTAGAGTAGTCATAAACATTTTCATTTCACTTTCACGGGATATTCGTTCAAACATTCATGAACTTAAAGAACAAAGAGACTTGAGCGTCTAGGATTTTTTTTACATTGATTAATATCACATATTTATTTACTACATAACTTAATAATTTCATTTTGTTATTTTTAGGAAAATTATTGATTAGAGAAGGGACCACAAATATGGAAGGAGTTAGCTTACCCTTTATTAAGGCTGCAACTTAATAGAAACAAGATGAAAAGTTTCCTTTTGAGTTGTCATTACCTTAATGCTATCTGTCCTATTGTAGCTGTCAAAACATTTTCGTAACGAACATTTTTATATATTTTTCGGAAAGGGCAATTTTTTTAAAAGCATCTTCTACAGGCTATTTCTATATTTAATTTTATTTCTAGGGTTGGCATTATTTATAATGCATAATAGGACAATTTTTGAGGCTTTTTTTTATAATCAATCCAGCTATCGATTACTGAATTCATTTTTATAATTTTTCAAAACAAATGCCCAATACGCGATAAATGCTGAATGCTAGTAGAGTGGAAAATATCGAATATATTCCACTTTTGACATTCTTAAAGAATCTTCTGAATATCGATAAGGCAAAAACGCTTTCAAGAAAAATCAAATGTGGATTCTCACAGCTCATTCAGCTATTAAGATAAATCATATACACTATAAATCCCTGAAGCAAATTTCGATGAAGCTTTTTGAAACCAGAAACGTTTTTCGTGAAATCAAAGGACAAGAATAGATCCAATGTTTATTATATGAAGAATGAGCCAACACAGTATGTGCTAGTTACTCTAGTAGAAGTTATATGTGCAATTTTTGTAAAAATAAGATAGCGTTATATATTCATTGTCTGTTCTCTTTAAACTACTAGATTTAATATTTTATTCTATTATAAATGTTCCTTCAATTAAATAGAATATATTATATTGCACTATACTTTTATTAATGTAAAAATACACCAATTTTTATCTATTTAAAAAATTTTAAGTATTCCATATTTTCCGCCCATTTAGATATTTGATAATTTTTTACTTAAAAATGTATTTTTAAATATTGTTAATTTTTTTCTCAAGCTGCCCAAAATATTTTATATTTATTTAGTAAACAGCTCATTAAAAATTTTAATATTAAAATTTTTTAAATATCAACAAGTAATCGTAATCGGTTAGCATTTCAAGTCTTCATTTCTAGTCGTAATCTTTTTTTGTCACCCAAAAATGATAAAATAATATTTAAAATTTGAATATTTCATGCATAATTCTTTTGATTTTATTGTTCGATGAAGATTCGAATTATTATGAAATAAAAATTAAAAAGCATTCAATCAAAAAGTACATGTTTGTAAATTTAGATTGATTATTGATTTAATAATTAAAAATTATTCATTTAATTATTAAAAACTGGAAAGTGTTCCTTGAGCCTTGCATTTCATCACTCAGATTATTTAACTCATTATTGGAATGGAAGTAATTTATTAACATTACATTTGATTCCTAGCAATCGTAAACAATTTTCTGATTATGATTTTCACCATTAAATAAATAGAATCTTATGTTTTTAATTATTTAACGGAAGAAGAAATATAAATTGTACTGTATAATGGTAAAAAATCTGTTAATGAGATTTCGAAACTACTGTAAATGAAATATGACATACAAATTTTTGAATTTCATACGTTTTGCATTACTTTGATCATGATGCCTATTCAGTAAAATATAAAAAAAAAATGAAATAAAAATGACTTTTTTTTTTCTCTTTTTTCTACCGTAGTTACAAAGAGAAACTTTGATTTCACAGGTTAAAAAAAAAAAAAAATCAAGAAAAAAGAAATGCGGAGGAAATTAAAAAAAAAAATCTCTATTAGTGGGAGTGGCAAAATTGTTATTAAGATAAAATTCGTAACAACCAATAATAAAGCGGTTCGAAATCCAATGCAATATTTATCTTAGCATCTTCTAAAGGAGTGTCCAGTAGGCATGCGCAAACGACTCTCGAAGAAATGCTATGCTTGGACCTATCCAGACATGAAGATAAGTTGACAATGATTCTCCTCACTTGATGAGGAAGGAACGTGAAGCTGGTAATGGAATACGATGGCATCTATGGTCCCACTGTCAAAACAGGTCCTTACGTCAGAAAGAGTTTCGCCATGGAAGAGAAACAACCGAATGACAATCCGAAGAAGCTGAATCGGAAGAATCCATGGGGAAGTCGTTCGTATGCGGACTTGATAACCCAGGCCATTGAAGCCTCACCGGAAAAAAGATTGACATTGTCCCAGATTTATGAGTGGATGATCCGGAACATACCTTTTTTTAGTGATCAAGCAGAGAGCAACAGTTCAGCCGGATGGAAAGTGAGTAAACAATTTCTGTTCTTGTGTGTGCAGTTCTGAAAGTTAAATTGAAAAAGAAAAACAAAGTTTTTACAGCCGTAAAAAATCCATCTGAAAAATGTTTTTAATGTATAAGTGCTAAAAAATATACCGTTTATCAATTTATTTATTTTTATACACCTGAAAAATTAATTTTTTAAAAATATAAAAAGGAAACTATAAATAGGTTTCGTGACTTAAAAGTGAAATTTTTGAAGCAAAAATATTTATAGGCAATTGTTTTCAGTTATTTTTATGACAGAAAGTGAAGTTCTAAGAAAATTTAAATGAAGTTTTCTTTGTGATAAATATATTCTGAAATGTTTGTAACAGTGCCATGTTACTTAGAGGGTCCTATGTTTAAAAATTAAATAATGCAATCAGTTACTTTGCAAAATAATTATTCTTCTTAGAAATTAATAATTGATTTGATGATTTGAAACGTAGAATTTTTGAAAAGAAAGTAGTACTTTCTATGATGACAATTTCTAATTAATATTTTTTATAAAATGCGTAAATATAACAAAGCCTGAGTAATAAAAAAGATATTGTATTTTAAATGTTAAAATAAGTTTTTCGAATCTTTTACATGTTTTTATGTATCCTACTAGTAGCAAATAAAAATAATTTGGTCAAATTTTAATCAATGGTCATAAAACGTTTCTGCATTATATAGTTAACTGAGACCAAAATTTCCTAGTAATAAATTAATCACATATCATACATGAAATCAATGATATGCAGCAACGGTGGTAATAATTTATATGTGTTTTTTTTTAAATTTTCCTCGTATTTCAGTTAAGTTTGAGATTTTTTTTAAAACTAGGATTACTTAATTTCAACATATATTTGTGGAATAGCATTGTATTTTTTTAATCATTGTATTCCGTATTATCAATATATCTTGGGAAAGGCTAGTGGTCGAAATTTGCATGTTCGTAAGAATAAGAAAAATCACCTGCAATGATCACTTTTTACAAATCTGTATGCCTTTGATCATGATTGATTTTTTGTTTATATTAATTATTTCTCAATTATTTTAGTTTTAATGTTTAGATGCAATAAAAATCCAATTATTAGCATTGTGCATAATGATTGTCTCAGCCAATATTAGTTTGTAAATTTGTTTAATAAATTATTTATTCTAGTTCGATTTTTTTATTTAATTTATTCTATCAAATAATGTATTTGACAGAATATATTAGAATAAAAATAACAAATGTAAGAGTACTTTTAGGAACCATGAATTTACAGGAATTAATATTTGTGTGAAAGTTAATGTTTTGTAAATTTCCCTTAAGTCTACACTACGTCATCATTATGGTATCATCACTATTTTGGATTTTTTTAATTAATTTTGGAGAATTTATTAATAGATAGATAAAGCTTTTACTTATTTTTATTTGACTTGAAAATGAAAAGTTTTATAATATTAAATTAATTATTTACTACTATAAAACTTGATTAAATATTAAACTAAACAGTTTAATATGATAAAATATTAAACTAAACTGTGCATAACTGTAAATAACAAACTAAACTAATATTTTAATAAGTTAATTTAGTAAAAATTATTTTCAAGTTTAAATTTTCATCCTGAATTTCTGGCATTCTGTTACACAAATTTGAGAAGCCTTTGTAAATAAATAAAAAGAAAAAAAAATGATAATTTTGCATCATAGCGTTCAGCATCTAAATCCAATAAGTTAATTCATTTTTGTATATGAGCATTAAATTCTGATATCACCTCTTATGTGTTTATCAAAAGTGTTTTATGGTTTGATCAAAGTCTAGACATACTTATTAAAATAATTATCAAGCATATTTATTTTATAATTTATCAAGTATATTTTCAACATGTATGAAGGAATTTTATCTTGAAATAATTTGAAATTCATATTATTTTTTTTAAAAAAATCAGTAATCAGTTGATAATAAACTTATTAAGAATGATCCATCTCCTTTTGTTTATATAAGATCAGAACCGAAATGAAAAAAATTGAAAATGTTTATTCATAGGATTATCTTAACGCCTGTTAATACTTAATATGTAAATATATTTAGATTTTGATTGGTGTTTCGTACAAACATTCAATGATTCTTCTCAACCTAAGAGACAATAAGGACGAAATGTCATGTATTTGTTTTGTAGCCTGCCAGAGGAATTTCTCATGCTTGAAACTAATAAGTTAGAATGACTGAATAATGCTATATTTTTAATCAAATGAAATTCTGCAAAAATTACTTGGATTTTGAAAATAGTCTCAACATTCCATATTTCCAAAACTTTAAGCATCTAATAAAGAATATACTAATTTTTGCAGTTTAAGTTTGCATATATAGTAAAGAACCGTTTACATGTTTCTATTTTATACGTTGTTTCATTACAATCCGAATTTATTTATTATATTGCAATGACAAAGTACTTCGTTTATACAACGTAAAGCTTCCATTATAAGGTATGCATACTTCCTGAGTTAATAATAAAAAAATTATTTCTCTGAAATAATCGTACATTTTTTTTTGTAACAGTAATACTTTCTCAGTTTCTATTAAAAGAGAAAATTTTCCTAGCAAGCAAGGGAGCATCGTTTCAAATTTATTTTTTGAACAAGGCTTATTTAAATCTTTATCCACTATTGTAAAGGAAATTCATAGCTAATTTTTTTAATAACTACTAAACTATTAAAGGTTGTAAATAAAATACCTTTCTTGAAGTAAAACATATACAATTTATTAGTTAAATTAGTAATTTTTAAGAATTAATTAGACAAAATTTAATGGTACAAATATGAATCACTGATCAGGGTAAGGCTAATATGTAAAAAAAATGTATTAATTTTTTACTCACTTTTATATGTAATGTAACTTCTCTTATTTTACTTTTTTATATTTTTCAAATTTTTTCTGCCAACCAACCTATATTTTTTTCACATTCCCTAAGGGATCTCACTTCGGATAGATAATCAATAATTTTTTAATAATTATATATGGTGCAATAATTCATCAATAATGTATTAAATCATTTCAAATACAATGATTTATAAAAATGGAAGAGGTAGATCTAGAATTTTCTCAATGAAAAATGAGCATGCCTTCTCCAACCCGATTTGCACTTATTTCCTCTTAAGTTAGACTGACCTAAATGTCGTAATCTTCTGCCCAAACCAGTTGAAATCCAACAGAAATTTAGGATCCCCCCCCCCCCCTTCGCACAAAATTATCCTTGAATGGAAAGTTCAATGTTAGGACTTATTTCGTTGGAAAAGGATTCAAAGTAAAAAATCAATAATTCTAAATTTCTATAAAGATAGAATTAACATTAAGAAACAAATCTTATAAATTTGTAACTCATTAGTTCTTGCACAGATTGCAAATTTTTTTTTATTTTAAAATTCTTTGATTATCAATCAAACCAGCATACTCTCCAATTAAGGTCTTATACTTTCTCCCCCCACATAAAATAATGAACCTTGGGTATGATCACAATGCTTTGCATTGCATTACATTAGCGAAAGATAGTTACGAAATATAGATGGTTGGCATAAATCTAATATTTTCACTGAATCTATCTTGCGAATGTGTTTTTGAATGCAGTTGTGTTTACATGCATGCAAAAATACAACTGTTTTACATATATCGTTGAAAATTTGATAAAAATTTATATTTTAGAAGCTAAATCTATGTACCAAATGTTATCTACCTAGTTCTTTGCATTTGGAGATATTGAGTTCACTTGTAATCGAACATCAAACAGACTGACCACGAGCGAAGGGATTTCATTCAAAATTTGATCGAAATCTGTTATTTCGGTATATTACCAAATTTCATCTGTCTAGCTCAAAGAATTTTTGAGCTATTGTGTTCACAGACTGATAGACAGACATAAGGTCAAATACGTGCTTTTCACAATCAGGGAAGGTCTGAAACATAGAGATTCAGCATTTTGTGTTCGAAATTTTTGAGGATTACAATACTTTCCTTTATAATTCGCATACGAGGACGTAAGAAATAAGCACAATTAAAATGTAAACTTAGAAACAGAAAATTGGATAAACAGTCAAATCATTTAAAATCATCGATAGATATACTTATAATTGAGATACCTTAAAAATTTTTTTAATAATAACTTTATCTGCTGAGAGCTTAAATCTTACTCAATCAAAAGGAACTCAATAATAATAATAATAATAATAATAATAATAATAATCGGATTGTCATTTCATTTGAAAATAAATTTGTCCATTGAAGAATATAAACTTTTTATAGCCAACTCACTAAATGGAATGAATTTTTTCCCTAAATTCATACTCTTCATATTAAACTTTCGTTTAAAAAAAAGTCCGAAAATTAGTATTTTTCAAAAAAAAATCATTAAGCTTAAATAGAACTTTTTACATGTTTTCCCATCGCAATTCATTATCATATAGTATAAATCTTTGCAATCTAATTTTGAACAAAATTATTTTCCTTAGTATCCAAGATATGGAATAAATTTGGAAATTTTAAGGTATAAATTTAGAAAATTTTAAGGAAATGTCATGCCAAGGCGATTTTCAAAACTATTTTTGATTATAAGTATTGAAGAATCAGAAAGAAAGCATTAGGTATTCTAGGATGATTCAACATGTTTAGCTAAACATATTGATTCATCTGTGATCGTGTCAATATTATATATTAGCTTACATCAGGTACTGGCTGAGCATGTAATATTAAGTATTACCCCCTGTTTTGAAGTTACAAGACTTCTGGGGATAGGTCTCGTAATTCTGGATTGTGGTTAGATGTGATTTAAAAGACATCTTAGAATATACTTCCACAGTAACATCAGTGAGAATAAGATTGAGTCTTTACATATTTAATATGCATCAACTCCTCTTAAAATGTCTTTTTTCGGAGATTTTTTCCCCTCAAAGCATTTCATTTTATATCAAGATAATAAAAAAAATTTATTGTAACAAAAAATTTTGTATTTCATAGTCATACCAATATCTTATTTAACAGTCACACCAAAATTATCAATTTATAAATAAAAGGACCAGTTTCTTCTTTCCAATCATAAAAGTACCTATTCTTTGTATTGTAAAGCAATTATTTCTATGAT
Source organism: Argiope aurantia (assembly GCA_026543865.1). Classification (NCBI taxonomy): domain Eukaryota; kingdom Metazoa; phylum Arthropoda; class Arachnida; order Araneae; family Araneidae; genus Argiope; species Argiope aurantia. The sequence continues at coordinate 1,607,991 of JAPMOR010102267.1, read as the reverse complement.
ACTCCATTATTATAATGGGAGAAGGGGAGATCATTGAAAATGAATTTTAAGTTATTATTGGTAGCATTCCGAAAATCAGTGGGTTTTTATGAAATGGGAACAGTTCATGTTTTCGCCATTTGTTTGCTGAATAAAAAAGAATGGAACTAGGGGGCATAGTTGAAGAAAGAATGCAGTTAGATTTCAGATGACATTTAGATTGGCTATTGCATATGAATTTATTCCATTCAGTCCTGTTGAGCAAAGTCTAGAAGGATTGCTATTTCGATTATTCGCACGAATATAGGTCTGTTTCTTTTTATCCTAGAAATTATTTATTTGAAACTGAAAATAATAATTCTGTAAATAAATGCGATGCAAATTTTCCTTATTTAAAACTCCCGGTTTTGTTTGCAGTCCATGTATTATTTATTACTAGCCGCCTTTGGCGACCAGCTGGTTCGCCAGTATTACCGCTCACTACAATTTTCAATTAAATATTTTAAGTAACTGGTCTCTTAATAGATTCTCAAAGAAAATCTTTTTAATCTTCAAATTTTGATAGTCATACCAAACTTATACTGTTGCTTAGATCGTTTCGTTCAATTTACTCTATAAATTTTGCTAATTTGTTGTCATTTCCGGTAAAACTTCAACTTTAAATTAAAGTGGAAATGATGAAATTGCAATTAATATAAAGATATTTTTTAATAAAACCAAGCGTTTTATTTTATTTATCATCTTTATTGCTATCTATTTATTGTTATTATTATTATTGAATATGAGTATTGCAAACAGAATCGCTCGGTATTTAAGTCTTATGTGAACTACAAAATATTTTTCATAATTTATGTAATATCTCAAAGAATATTTCAACAAAAATTTCTCAGATTCAGCATAAAATTCAGTTTTTAGTTTTGCTTTCAAAATTTAGAAAAACTCAGCATTTTCATAATCTTAGGCCAATTAATCTTGAGAAACCTGCGCGCTGATTGGCGTATTTTCTTTGAAGAGATCAATGGAAAATCTAAAATTATCCTTTTTTTTATTGAATAGTGATATTCAAACTTTCATAAATCAGTCAGTTTAAGTGATTGATTTAGTTGATTGGAAATTAACTCTTTTTATTTAAAATATTAGTGTTTCAAGAACATTTTGTTAATCGTGATTTCCACAGCAGAAGCTTTATGCAAAATAAAAAAAATTCGTTATTTATTAGAGCATTTATTGAATCAAGTTACATATATTAAACAAAACTTGCCTTAAAATAAAACTGATTTATTGGATTAATAATATAGAGAGTGTAAAAGATCATAAAATAATTTTTCTTGAATTTATATTTTAGAAAAAAATAATACTTCTTATTTGTTTCATTTCCTACAGACGATTTCATTTCCAAAAAGATTTAATTTATTTTTAATTGGAGCTTTAATCAATGTGATGGCAACATTTAGAAAAAAGCTAATTTTTTCCCATGAATGAGAGACGTGCTCGTGCAGCTTAAATTTTATTTTTATTTTGTACGAAAAAAATTGTTGAAAAATATAGTTAAAATATTTATTTAAAAATTCATTAAAAATAGAAACTTAATTTTAAGGTTAAAATATTGATATCATTTAAAAGATAAATTTTTGATCTTTACCTTCATGTAAAAATCTTTTTTGTGCGGTAATATTTTCGAAAGTTATAGCAGAAACACGCCAAAATTTCGCTTAATTTTTAAATAAATGAAATTCTAATTAAAAATTCAAAAAAATACTCCCAGGTGTATATTCCCGGTCTCCAAGGTATACACGTGCCAAATTTGGTAGCTGTAGGTTGAATGGTCTGGCCTGTGGAGCGCCAACACACACACACACACACACACACATTGAGCTTTATTATAAGTATAGATTATTAAATAATAGCATTATTTCATTGAAAAAATAACTAAACAAAAGGGATAATTACATCCTTTCAAATGAAAGGGGTTATCTGCCCTATCAACAAATCAACTTTTGGCCTGTCCAGATTTGTTTTGAAGACGCCTGTGCCTGCTATATAATAAATCACTGATTAACCATCCAAAGCTCCGGAACTCAAATATCACAATTACCCACCCCCTCCCCCCATATTCATAGAGTAGCTCAAAAGCTTTCTTCCGTCCGTGATAAATCAAAATACTGTACATTTATATCAATTTTAGATAAAATAATAAAATTATTGAAAATGTAGATCAAATCAAATGAAATAATTCATCATTTACAAATTTAAATAATCACACAAGTACCGAAAAATCAATTCAACTCGTTATTAAATTGTGCCATCAATGTCACTCTAATATTCATTCAGACTAAGCAAATTTATTCGCAAAAATTGAACTGATAGACGGTGTGATTCGGTTTGTTGCGCTTCAACTCTGACTTGAAATTTATGCAAATCAATCATTGAGAATTTCGATCATTGTATAATTAGCGATTATCAACCTTATAATAAAGGAGAAATTTTTCTCCGTTCTATTATTATTACTGGCGAATCGAAACTCCAATTTAAACTCCACCAACCACGATTCGAAGCCAGTTAATATTGCATAGGATACATACACAATAATCATTTATTTACTGAATTTGAAAATGAAAAATACAGTAACTTGTGGTTTCTTGTCTCCCAAAACAAAATAAAAAGATTTAAAACCGACTTGAGTCTTCTAGTTTGAATGTGTAGACGAAATTATTGAATTCCATGGGTTATATCGATCCAGAACAAGATTTTAAAAAAAAAGTTACTTAAAACTGTTCTGAGTCTGCTAATTTGAAAGCGTAAACGAGATTTAACATTTTTCAACAGGTTGCAGTCTTACTTACTGTCTTAGGCTCCAAGTTATTCCTTCCATCTATTTATTTTTGAAATTACGTTATTTTGTGGGAAAAATACGAATTTTTGTGACCTTGAATTTAGAATTTATGCAAAGTTCTTTAAAAAATGATAGTTTTAATTAGAGAATTACTTGACACAGTTAAGTTTCGTAATAATGAATTGTATTCTGATAATTTAAAAATAGGGTTATTTTGACCCAAACCGAAAGCGACACTTAGTAAACCCTAAACTCATGTCCAATTATCTGTGTTAATTTTTGATTTAATTAATTGATAAACTATCAATTAGTTATTTTTTCTTTTGTCATTTTTTTATTAAATGATTTAGTCACTATTTGAATGTTTTTATTTATAATTCCGCAACTAAAAATCTCCATAAATTATAAAGTGGGAGCCAAAATTATGCTGATATTATAGCCGAAAAATAATTTTTATGGCCATTATTAATAATCGTTACGCATTAAAAAAAAATCTAGTTCCCAAAATGTGTTTGTCATTTAATAATGAGAAACACATTTTGTAATCTCGCAGATAATGAATATATTTCTGTGGTTGTTTATTACACTTTAGAGCTCAGATTAAGGAAAATATTAATCAAATTAATATCAATTATTATTCGAATAACAAATAAATGCAGTTTGTTCCAGACTTTCAATTCCCGTTGATGATAAAATGATGCATAAATGAAGGAAGAACAGAAGTAAAACTATTAGAAATGACTGATTTAAAGTTTTAAAGACAATTAACTAATGCAATTATTTCAGTATTCTCTGCAAGAAAATTAGTATATATTTAAAATTTTTTGCTATAATAGATTTAATTTTAACTATCCGAGTCTGTTTTCTGCATTGTTTTCACAAATCCGTGGAATGTGATTTTAATTTAAAACTAGAATACTATTATACACTATATACGTATATAATAGTAATATTCGTATATCGATATTACTATTATTTACGATAAATAGTTACACGCAAACTAAATTACTTGTGTAGAATTTAGTATCATTCTCTATTTCACTGATCTGATTTTTTTTAATTATAAGTTCCTCGAAATTAAACTTTCAAACCTAGATTGGTAGTTAGAATATTTCAACAATATAAGCATTTTCTTTATATGCTGCAATATATAGTCTATTCTGTATGCAGAACGGATGAGTATTAAATTGAACAAAGGCTTTAACCGCCTCATAATTGAGCGGTACGAAAAGGAAGTCACGTATTTCGTTGTCAAAATTTCCAGTAGCAAATAATGCAATTCTAGGTAGGATTTTTAACATAAAAAGTCGTCTTAAATATTTCAAATTTTTTTTTCAGCTGTACAGAATTAATGAGTTTGTGGAGATTTTCTTAGCATTTTATAAAATCTGACCGAAGTTTTACACATGTGTGAAACGAGACATTTGGTGAGAAAACGTTAATTTTAAAACAAAAGTAATTTGATGCACACCTATTCCCAATTCAGATTGTATTCCTAATCGGAATACTCTGGCAAATTTAAATAATAGAACACTAAATTTTACTTAGTCATTCCCAAAGAATTATTTCCTGCAGTGTTTTGAAAATTGTCTTGCGAAAGGTAGATTTCTAATATTTCAAGACCGAAAGAAAGTCAGATCTCAATAAGAACTGCCAGCTTCAGTTGAACTTTCTAATCCTATGGTACCGGTCATTAAAACATGTATAATAGTGTTTCACACTTAAATATCCATAATTCTGATAAATTTTGAAATTGATACCATTAACAATTCAAAAGCTGCCTCAAAACGCTTTCGATTTCACCCAAATTGTGAAAGATCTATTTAATGGGTGACATAGTTCCGTTGTTATATCTATATGTCAAACGGTGTTTCACGAGATACCATCCAACATTTTTTGAGTCGAAAAACTGGATTCTCGGTTTCAATGTCACCTTCAAAATGGTTGACTCTTCAGAATATGTAACAAAGTAGGGTTGTTGTTTTTTATTTTTGTTTTTTTACCAATCTTAACGATAACGTAATTTAATCTTGAATTACCAAAAACTGTTGAAGATTCAATTTTGTAGATGCCTTTATTAAATGTTGACACCACTCTTAGTAATATTAAAATTCAGTGGCACATTTTCTGCATATGTTAAGTTGCACCTGATGCCAATCTGAATTCATTCATTAGAAATTTTTTTGACGTATTTAACAACAAAAATAATCCATTATTAAATTCAGTATTATTAAATGTGTATTAAATATTAATACACATTATACAAAATCTTTTAAGATTTGTATATTCGCATTTTTGTCAAATAGGTCAGAGTGCTGTATTTTTTGACTAATTCAAAGTAATTTCATGTTAATTTTGTATTGGCTTCGTATGTAAGTTCACAATTTTTTTGCGAATGCTGATCTTAATTCTGTTTAATTTTGCATTTGTTGCATACTTGGAAAGACCAAAAATTTAAATTTTAACCTTTTAAATATTTTTTAAGGAATTGGGATTTTGAACTGAGGAATTTTAAAGGAATAGTTACGTGAGTTCATGGTTGTCAAAGAGTCACAGTGCAAATGTTTCAAGATTTGATATGATATAAATAATAAAGTGCGTAAACGACTGAAGAAAAGTAATCTAAAGATCAAAAAGTAATGTGAGTCGAAAAATCTCGTAAAAAAAGAATCGTAGACAAAAAGTAATCTAAAGATTAAACCATTTAGAATCAAGATATTGCGCAATATCGTATATCAAATAATAGACTGAAATATGTTTAAAACTCAAACATATTTTAATTAATATTTCTTTGAAGAGTAAACTTCTAATACACAGAGAAATAAAAAGACAAATTTACATCGGAGTGTCAATACATTTTTGCTAGCCACCAAGACAATGGTCAATATTTGAATGGAAATTTCTTGCGATAGATCGTACGATAGAGGTCAAAAACAGGATTACTATCTTGATCAAAATCTGAGAAAATGATTTTGGATGAAACCTTTCTAGTTTTCTCTCAATAAGAAATATTGTACCTCTGACCTGGCAAAAGGAACAATACATCATGGTGGTCAATGTTACAATATAGTAAACTTTCACTTGTAAACTTCTATAACTCATTTTTGGTTGGAAATAGAAAAAATCAGAGTTTGGACAAAAAAAAACTATTAGGCTGTTGATAATATTCATACACTAATATAATTTTTCAATGTATGAAAAAATGCCATGAGGCAAAAGATAATGTTTATTATATTGACTTTTTAGTATGGGAATCAGATAAAAATTATTATTTACCGAAGTAAACATTACTTTAAAATAGCAACAAGTTAAATTAAGTAATTAGTGGTTAATCTTTGTACTAAACACAAAACTTTAAAATGTTTTCGTCATTGCCAATTCTGACAAACATAGTCAAAGGAACAACACTGTCCTCTACTCTCATTTATCTAATAACGGGACTTATTAAAAATTTAAATTGAAAGAATCGAGTACTTGCGCGGTGTTTGAAATGAGAAAAAAAATGAATCTGAACTGAAGTAACAACACCTCTCGGATTATCTAGAAGGCTCCAAATTTTCGTTGCTCACCCTTGCTTGGAAAAATGTGCCACATTTGGATTATGTCCTTTAGTGGATTAAATTTGGATTGCGTCCTGTATTTAACTTATAAGTAAATTAGCATTATGGAAACATACTAAAAAGATTTAATTTTTTAAGATGTTAGATAGAAAAATTATTTTTAAATCTAAGTGAAATAAAATTGAATTATCCTTCCCAACTTTTGTTACCTGATCAAAGTGGCTAGACATCACGGAATATCAAAGATAATCCCAAATTTTTACTCTTTTTCAATTCCGTTCTGTTGAAAAGGTGTCCAAAATTTAAATTAAATTTTCTTGATTGTTTCCGTTTTTTTCCATTAGTAAATAAGTTATATTAAAAAAATAATTATACTTTTGGAAGAATGAGCTTTTTCCAATTTTTCTACATCTACCAGAAAAAAGAGAAAAAGTAATTGCAAAATATATTACTTTTACTTTTCGCATACAAAGCATATAAAGATAAAGTATTATAATCGTCAAAAATTTGATTTCGATATTTTGAAGAATCTATACATTTTAAAATTCCCCGTTTGACATTACATTTTAAAATTCCTACAAGCCCCTTTTTTGAATTAGAACGATCTGTCAGCGTGTGGCACAATAATTCAGAAACGTAAAGAGTTAAAGTGATAAAATTTTGTTTCCGAACTGTACACAAAAAATCGTATATTTTTGTCAACCATTACATTCTGATTAACCAGTGTCTTCTCTGTAGAATTTTGGATAAAATCCATCATTGGAAAATTTGTTCATGTCTGTTCGTTCGCGTTTATACAAACACAATTACTGTAAGATGCAATGAACGAAATGAAGAAAATTTAATATTTGGTTTTACCCCTAAAATTTTTTATCTTTGTCAAAGGGCCAAAAAATTTTTTAATTCAGTATATAAATAAGTACGTTCGCTAATAATATTTAAATAATAGACAAAATGTTTATATAAGAGGTCCAAGGATTCACAGCCCAAGCATCCAAGGGTAGTAAACCACAACAAATTTAACAATTTTCTTCATGGAGCATGTGGTTGGAAACACAGCCAAGAATCACAAATTAAACATAATCTTGTAAGATTCTATCATAGCCCCAGTTAACCTTGATGTACAAGCTCTGTTTGCATCTTATATAAAGATTATATTTAATTCCTGACTTAACTAATTTGCAACCACATGTTCCAATTAAACAGTGTCTTCTCTGCAGAATTTTGGATGAAATCTGTTAAAATATTATCAGATTCAGCGTGTTTTATTCTTCTAGCTTTTAGAATATGAAATTTTGTATAACTTATATACATTATTACTAAGGATCTCGCATAATAGCCACGCAATTAATTTAAATTCATTGATGCAAATAGTCAGGGAAATCTTATGGTAATTTTTGTGATACTTCTGAAGCTTCTTTTTTCAACCTCACCTTTCACCTCAAGATATCAAAGAGTAAAATAATCAAAGATGAGTGACTTTCTCGGGATCTGCTGGAATCTCGCTCACACTTTGCTAACTTAGACAAAGAAACGAGTACAAAAAATCATCTTCTAATTGATATATTATTCGGTACACACGAAGAATAGGAAAAAAACTAAGAAAATAGGCATTTTGAAGGATGTCATTATAGGACGTTGACTAAGTCTATGTTTTTAGAGAGGTGCATTATTTACTAAAACAAAGCAAACGAGAATAAAAATATCATATTAAATATGTGAATTCAAATGTAATAACTCTCAATATATTTTAGACTTTTGATTGCTTTCTTTTTTATCTTAGTTACCAAAAATTTCTAAAAGATTAATCTTTTCCTTGCAATCAGTATGGATACTAAATAAGTGGAATTCTTTCCTCTTTGCTTATCGGCTAGAGCGACACTCTTATCAACAGATCATTAAGATTCCTATTTTCCGAGAAAAAAATGTATGTAAAAAATGAATAAATACCATTCTCTTATTTTGCTCTTTAATTCTACAACATGTGTGATTTCTAGATAAAATTCTTATCCATTAAGATATAAATAGGAAAGAGTAAAAATTTCCGTTTTTAAAAATATCTTGGCAATTTTGTCCACATGTAATCTAAATGCTAAGACTTCGTTCAAATGCTGTTACAGAACAGTGCACTTTTTTTTTTAATAAATATATTTGATTCATTCATTTGATCTCACTTTTCAAATAGTTAGAATCATTTAAAAGCGTGAGAAAATCTCGATTTAGCAGAAGAAAAAAAAATTGGAATATTGATATTACCGTGCAACCTCTTAGTTCAGAATCAGTCCAATGCAGTGCACACGAAAATAATTGAGATCACAATTTTTGTTTATAATCGGTCATCAATTTATTAAGTCGTTGTTATTTTACAACCAATATTGTCTGAAAGTTACTGGATGCTACTCAACTCACCAACAAAACTGAATTTTCAACTATTACGAGAGGTTCCAAGAATGATCTACATGCTATTAAATACTAAAAAAAATACTTATAAATTTATCAAATTTGTAGGTGACATTCAATTTCTAAAAACAATGAGTTTTTAAATAAAAAAAAGCTTTTAGATTATCTGGAGCATCGTTTGACATGTGAAAGAAAAAAAAGTGTCATCAAACAGAACACTTAGATAATTTATTTTTTGAGAGAAAATGATAGGGTTTCGCGATAGCTATTGCAGATGGCGTAATAAATCCTGAAGGTAAATGGATTCTGCTTCACCTTTTACCCGAAATTATCTGAATTATAGAGGTCCTAAATGTCAAAACATCCTTACCTTGCGTTAATGGCCGATATCACTTTGTTTGTAATGTTTTGAAATTGGAATTTTAGTGTTTCTTCGACCTTGAAATAACAGATTGCAAGCTCTGGCTTTCTTTGCGAAAGTTTTAATCAGAAAATTTTCTTGGTGAAATCAGCGACACATTAACTTTTGAAAGCTCTTATTCTTAAATTAATCAGAATTTTTCTTAGCTTCTCTTAAGAAAAGAAAGCTCTCTAAATGTGGAACTAAACATACAAGCATGAATAAACACACAAATACACAGGCATGTGCAAAAACATTTTGTACCGTTTTTAAGAACATGAAAAAATTATAAATACTATGAATGATTTCCTTTATCAGCAGATTAATAGAAATGATAAAAGCAAATACAGAGAATTCGAATGTGGCTAAATTGAGATTTGAGCTTTAATATTCCATATCGAAATAGAGAGACACTGGCTTGCTTACATTACAATGTAGCACATATTAATATTGCACGTATAGTGAACAATATCATTATAAAAATCTTATCTTTTATTATTCACCTGAGAGAATGGTGTGAAAAAGTATGAATTATGAGTATAAAACATCAACATCTAAAAATTATCTGTGCTGCTTCGAAAGTCGTTTATTAAAAATTGCTGTAATGATTGCTTCTTATCATTCAACCGGGAAAAAGGAGAATTTTCGCTCTGAGTACATAAGCGTTGTGCAAAGAATATGCGAAGAAAATGAAAGAAGTTTTTGAGAAAAATGAATGTCCCATTCGATTAAATAAAGTTTTAATATAAACAGAAACAGCGTTACTTACATATGCAAGGTATTTACCTAAGTAACTGCTCAAAATAATTATCACGTATTTCAAGGCCTACAAGCTAGACATGAAATTGGTGACTTCACAAGATCTAACACTGTAATGTCGAAATAAGTGAAAGCAGCATGCATACGAGAAGAAAGTTTCTTTCTAAAGTAACTTGGTCTCAGTATACTAATTCCTTCAGATTACATCATAGAAAAATTTCCAAAAGGGTCAGATCAGGTGATCGAGATGGTATCTCCATGTCCAATACAACAACTCCGGTATTCCATAATTTTAAAGCGAGCTAAACGACGGCTGTTCCTTTGCATAAGAGACATGCGTTTTTAAACTGCTCTCCTTTCTTAAGTTTATGATATTGTCTTTTTTTTATTTTTTAAAATTTGGTTTCTCAGCAGTTTTGCAGTTTTATGAGATTCAAGAAAACATTTTTTACACCGGATGTGACTTTATACTTTTCTTCTGCATCTTTCTAAGTATCGTAGAGATGTGTCTTCGGACAATTTTTTTGTCCCCAGAGAGAGAATTCTCTCTGCGCAGTTTATCTAGTGGAATCTGAGCACCTTGCACAATAATTTTAATTTTACTCCCGTGTTCTTTTTTCATAATTTTTTCCATGGTTTTTAAAACATCTTTTTGATTATAGCCATGATAAATTAATAATAAATAATTAAATGTATTTAATGTTTTTACTGAACAAGGTGACAAGGAGCAAACGAATAAACGCAATAATTAAGAACATGCATAATATTTTCATAAAAAATAAGGTGAAATAAGATATAAAAATCAATATAAATATGCATTTTTCTAAATAGTCTTATAGCTCTGTGAACATGCCGTAAATGTTTAAGAAAATACTTTTTTTTTTCGCAGTTAAATTAATTCAAAAATTGATGTAGATCTAATAATGGTGTGAAAACACTACCATGCTGAATTTCGAAAACTAACCTCACTAGATGAGTATTTGCATTTCCGTATTAGCATATATATGGACATACAGGAAAGCACACATTTAATTTTTAAAAATGTTTTTACGGATAAAGAAAATTTAAAAAGCAGAAAGCCCTTGAAATTGGAAAATGAATTTTTTTAAAAATTACATTGCTTTTTCTCTGCATACTCTACATACAAGAAAATGAAAATTGAGGAAATATGCGACTTTTCAAACCAGCAAACCAGTTTTATGAAATAAACATATTACACTGCACACAGGATTTAAAAATTACTGTAGATTTAAAGATATGCCAAATAAAAAAATTAAAATTTTTTTTAATGTATTTGTTTTTTGCTGTTATAAATGTTATTTTATTAATTGATCGAGAAATATAGATTTATCTACCAATCTACAAGAAATTATTCCTAACTCCAATCAAATTTATCGAAATGCCACTTTATGATTTTCAAAACCTGCATTTGTAGTCTCATTTATTTAATTTTGAGAATCTCATGGATGAAAAACATTAATTATTCACTTAATTCTCTTGATTTTTGTAAATATCAAGATAATATAAATCTGAGTGAAAAAAAAATCAACAATTCAAGTTTAAGCAAATTTTGAATCTATATGACAAGAAAATTTTCATGATATTTTATCATTTTATATATACGCTTATAAATGTTCTTTATTTTAAATATAAAAATTTTATTTTTCATGAAACTTGAAATCCATATCACCTTTTATATATAAATTTATCAAAAATAAAATCAACCCTATACACAAAAATTTATTAATATTTCAACAACTACGCGTCACAAGGATAAATCAATCATCACGTGATCAGAGTTAGCTTCAATTTTAGACTGAGTTCTTCGAACGTAGAAAACTATCTGGCCCATCCCTTTTTCATTTCGGATGATCACACCCATGAAATCAAATCTAAAAACACAATCTTCCCATGTCTGACTTTTCATTTTAAACCCTTGTTGTAACTGCTTAAATATATTAATAGAAGAAAAATTTCGACATTATCAATTCCCAAATATAGTGACAAAATATGGATTAAATTATATGGGTGGGAACCAAAGTGCAATTGCGGATTTTTAAATGTGGCAATTTTAACAAAACATTATGAACATTTTTTAACTGTCCTTCTTCTCAAAATACATTATTTCATGATATAAGTAACTTGTAACGCAACAAGTTGGAATCGGTACAGTTTTGTCGATAAACACTTTTAGGTACAGTTTTCAGCAGTGAACTCAAAATCCATAAAATAGTAGACCCTTCATGTCAAACTTTATATTACCTAGACCTTAAAGAATGTAAACTACTGAACTTAAAAGTAGTTGGTTGTAAAAGATATGCTGACATAAAAGTTACATTCGTAAACTTTCAAAGGTTGGTTATTGATGCATGCTGATAAGTACATTTTGATTGTATTTGTCAAATTAAAATGTAAAACTAGTTGCAAAGAGTAATATTTGCAAGGACGATCTCAGAATTTTAAAAACAGATCACTTAAGAACGTTATCAGTTAAAGTGCCAAAGAGTTTTAAAATACTCATATGTCATAAAAGTTCCATCGAAACACAGTCACCCGTTAGTATTGTAATGCTTCAATCTAATTTTATCTTTAAAAGACAACGGCAATAATATAAGTTTTTGTTGGATCCTAGAATATGTAGACAATAAATAAAAGAGCAGACAAAGCAGCTTTTTCCAGAAATATATCTAAACATTATCTGTTTCTTATATCTAAACAATATCGAACAGAATTTAATTCCAAAAGATTTGGCAGATAGTTTGGGACGATCAGGTCCATAATAAATTAAATTACATGCAGCCATCATTATAAGTTTACAACAAACAAATTTTAACAGTAAAACGACTAAAAATTGACAAGAATAAAAAGTGATCATATATATTTTGCATATAATCATCTGTTAAAGATACAACCGCCACCAATATACAGGCCATGAAATGCAATTTTATCTATTATACATATTTTGAAAAATTATTAGTTTTAACCATTTAAGAATAGCGCATTCCAATGACCTAAACTAGTTGATTTGCTAGGAGATATTCTGAATATAAGATTATTTCATTTTATTGCCGCTAAGTGATTTTGGTTACCTTTTTCGTTGTAATCTTGCTTCCGTGGATCTTTTATAGTGATTTCGTGGCTTCGAGTTTTTTTTTTTTTTTAATCGTGATTTTCAGGGTAATAGCATTGCCTTTGATAATACCTTGACTAAAGTAACTTATTTAATTTGATTTAAGTAAATATTTTGTGACTTGATGCAAAATAGTTAAATTTGATTTTTGCGCTTTAAAAACCTAATCAATTAGACACATGTCTTGGTGGCGCCAGCAGGTAAGAAAAAAGGGGAAGGGGGATATTTCCATCTTAGTCAAACAGCTTTTTGAAGATAAGTGTAAATCGTTTATAATTGGGATTTTTTGGGAATTATTATGATTAGAATATCAATAGTTTAAGTTTGAAATCTTGCCAAATTCAGTTGAGACCGTGGTGAGATCTTGGTTTCGGGACGGGAGGGTTCCATATTCGAGACCCAATTCCACCGAATAACCACCGTGTAAGCGGAGAACGATGTTGGAGCCAAATATCCTTCCACTGGTGTGGTGTGGAAGTTTGAAGTGAAGATGCTAGTTCAGGTGTTGCCCTCGTCATCTGATCACGATTCAGATTTACGAGGCCCTTCCCAAAATAGCCCAAGTGTTGCTTTAAAACGTGATGTTAATATAACTAAAACTAAACTGATGCTAAGCTTAGTTCGGTTATATCGCCAGACTCAAATATCATCGAGAATATCTGAAATCCCATTGAACGAACTGTAGGAAGGCCGCATTTCGAAATAAGCATGAAACTTATAAAAAATGTGGATATCCATTTTCACAGAATGCTTTTGCAATTTTGATAAATCCATGGTATAAAAAGTTCAACGTTCTAGCAGATAGCTAAGCATTTAAAGTTGCATATAAGATATGATAGTCAGTTTTCCAGCAATTAGGTGACAGTGATGCTACGGGCTTCCCATCTTCCAATGGAAAGGGCGAAATCCAAAAAAAACTTGTAAATACCAAGAGAAATTGCATTATTAATTTCATTCGCTCTCCACATGGAAGATATTACAGATAAAAACTGTGCTACATTTTTACCTGACGTTTATTTTCAAGTCCTTTCCTGCCCTGACGTTTTGTGAGATGAAAAAATAAAAGAGCATATATGAGCAAAATGACCTGAATGAAATTTTATATTCACGGATTGCATCTATTACTAGAAATTAAGAAGACTGCATAAAAGCATGAAATTTATTTATTTTTTCATTGTAAAATTAAAAATATTGCATTTAAAACATATATTTAGGTTCCCGCATTTTAAATGAAAGAGATAAATAAATATGTAATTTATTATTCTTTGCACGACATTTATGCAAGAAAGCACAAATGTCACTAATTTGAGGGAAATAATCGATTTTTATTGCGTAGCTGGATTCAACCTAATGTTGATGAGATTACAAAAATGCTGCAGATAGTTTCTTGTTATCTTGGGTATTTAACTGGTGTTATATCAGTTTACTGTAGCCAATACTGTTATTTTGCCTTGTGTTAGAAATAATAAAATTAACTTGTGGTTATTGAAGAACTTTGCAATTTTTAACATAGAGTCCTAACAGTAATATTTCTTCAATATTAAAGATATTAAGATGGAACATTTCAGATTCTATAAAATTGTTTGACATCACCCTCATAAAAAGACGAGGTTTTAAAGCATACTTAATACCAGATAAATCATATCGGAATGTTTCAATACCAGTACAAATTAAGTAGTTATATATCTAACAGGAAGTTTACATCCTCCCCCCCCCCCCATAGCTCAAACTTTAGAAGTTACTTAAAAAGAATCTTTTACTTCCAATTAATTAAAAGAGAGAAATTTTAACGTAAAATTAAACTCGTTAATATTAAAAAAAATAATCATCATACGCTATTTGGACCATTGTAGTATTAATACCGACGAGTTTATTTTTAATGTGAAATCTATGCGTACATGCCAACCAGCCTATAATATGCCATATTTCAACTGTTTGCAGATTTATATGGTAATTTTTTTTCTAAATATTCATTAAATTTATGAAAAACAAAATTTCAATTGATAATTTCTTATTAGAAATAGAAGATAACAAAAATCTATTTTTCTTATATATAAAAAAAGTCATTCTTATATATCATATATCATTTCTTATATATAAAAAGTTTCATTCCAGTCTCAAATTCTTTTGAGACTGAAATAAAAAAAATAACTGGTGTTAATGAAAATTTAACTAGGGACGATAAGCCTGAACTACCCATCGAGAATTTCCTTTTATCGTTTGGGTCGGAAACAGTTGAGGTGAAATTTCTTTTTTATCGGTGGTTAAATTTCTTTAGGGTGTGGTTAAACCAGCTGGTCAGTGTAACGCAGTGCGATGTTTAAGATGACCGGAAGAGGAAATCCTGACCGAGGCGAACGGGAAACGTGTGACATAGAGAGGCGAAGGCCGACGGAGATAGAAGATCGATATAAATATAAATATACAAAAACACACACATAGAGACTTCTTCACCCAAAATCAAATCAGCAAAGTTGCCTTCGTCACGATTAAAGGTTAAAATAAAGAGTCACTCTCTAAAAATATCTCCATAAATGAAGAAATAAATGAATAGCAAAACAGAGAAAATTAAAGGGCAATCTTCTGCTCCATGGTCATATAACTTATAGGTCATGACCTTAAATGGGGTTGTGTATCAGAATTAAAGAATTAAAAAAAATCTGAAGATAGCTTTACTGAAAATGTAAATCATTGACTTATATTAGGTGACTTAATGATTTATTGACAAACAGAGTTCTAGTAGCTTTATAAACTTGAATTTGTTTTGATTCGTTGCCTTGTGTTCAAAATTACAACTTAATTGTGAATTTAAAATTTCGAGAGTCACTGAAAAGAAAGGAATGAAAAATGCTTTAATATTTTCCATGCGCATAAAAGTTTTAGCTATGAAAGTTAGATTTTACAAATATCTCAGGCAATTTTAATTTATTGATTTTTCTAACCTATCAAAAATGCTTATAATGATAAAATTCTGCATGGAACAATTATCTATACGATATCTATAATCAGCTCCAAACTAATTATTATAATTGTCTATAATCAGCTCCAAGCTAATTATTATAATTGTCTATAATCAGCTCCATGCTAATTATATTTATTTCAGCTCTTGCTAATGAATCATGAATCGGCTCTTGCTAATTGTATTGACTTCTTAATATTTTTGAAGAAAAAGTGCTGCCATTGAAGCAAAAAAAATTACAGTTTTAACGAAATCAAACATCGAGATTATTGCACAGTAATAAAATAGGTATTTTTTTAAACAGAATAATAATAATAAATGCCATGCTTTCTTGCAATATTCTGTAGTTTTATAATATTTTATTAATTTTCTCCAAATCATTTACAGTTGCTTCTTAACAATAAAAGAGCGATGCAAAAAATTCAACTGCAACTTTAAATATATAAAATATATATATATATTGGAAGTTTATTGTATCCGCTGACTTCAAATATCAGAACCTGATGTCACCATTTGTTGAGCTTTGAATGCCCAAACCTGTCTCTTGAGCCATGAAATTCTGACAGTCACTCAAAACGCGAAATGTTCTTTTGTCGGATTCATCTCTATTCCCTCCCCCTCCAATTATTTAATTTTTCCGCTGTCTAATTATATGACGGTTTTGGGTTTGTAAAGATATTATTGTATTGATTCAACTAAGAATCTGTAGATGTTTATGGGTTTTACGTAATTTATTCATTGAATGATAACATCTTTGAATGACTTTTTAGCTGAATTCTTGAAAAATGTGGTTATTTGATATAAGCACCACCCTCAGACATCACAGTTAAGAGGATAATGGATAGTTAACATTTTGAATACTTATAAAAATACTTTCTATTTTTTATGCACTGTGGAATATTATTTCAAAACACAGGATATAAACAATTTAAAGATATTTAAATGAGCAAATTAGTATTAAGAATAAAAATAATTTTAATAAAAGTAAATGAACAATTAAAATAGTGACTCTTCTGATCTGATAGGCATAAGGATTGGATTTTTATAATGTTGCATTGAGGCGTTATTTTAAAGAATTAAATATTATCTGTGCAATTATGCGCCAGTGTTTCAAAAAGTTCCAGAACCAGCTCAGTAGAACTCCAATAAATTGCAACCTTGGATCGCGCTTACAGCAATAATGGCGCACAATTTTGAGAAAATAGTATGGCAAGTGACGTTACGTTATAGCGGAATCTGTTATATGAGTCTTTTCACTTTCTGTAGAAGAAAGAGTATAAACAGAAGGTTTTATAATTCTTCAAAACATTTAATCGGATTATATTGATCCTGCACTTTTTACTTTCTCGTATGCGAAGTATGCAAAAAGTGAAAATTGTAATTATCAAAAAATCGAATTTTTGACGAATCTCCACACTTCATACCTCCCTAAATCCGAAAAAGACATTTTTGGAATTATGTCTGTTTATCTGTGAACATGATAGAGCTAGACAGAGCTTTGAGCTAGATGGATGATATTTGGTATATGGTATCTATTTCAAATTTATAAATTTCTATCAGATTTTGGACGAAATTCATTCAGAGGAAGTCTGTCTGTCCGGATATCCGAATACAAGTGAGCAGGATAAATACAAAATGAGACCTATATAGATAAATTTATTGTACAAATTTAGTATCTAAAGCGTAGATGTGCATCAAATTTGGAATCACATGCGTTAAGAGATTGACCATCAGTTGATCTGTGCCTTTTCAAGTACGTAAATGTAATAATTCAAAAGCGTAGCAACTTAGGTAAATGAAATTTGGTGTGTGATCTTGTGATTACAATTGTAGTTCTGAATTCCCAAATCTATTCATCAGGCTTTGATTATCATGATCATTTTGAGAGAAAAAGATAATCCCCTGACAAAATCTTTCCGAGTGAAAACAAGAAAGAACTGCGAAATAACTGACTTATATGTTCAAATCGTGATATTTTAAACCAGTATTAAGTACAAAAAATCTAAGCAAAATTTTTTGTGGTCATTAAATTAATACATCATACGCAAATTTCATTGTTTGTTTGTTTGTTTTTTCCTTCTAAAAAATAACCTTTCTTCGGTCAGTTATCCAGTAATCCGGATATTCTATAATGCGGAACGGGTATGATCCCAATTAATCAAAATAATAAAAAAAAGATCTATTGTAGTTAGCGATTGCTTAAATTGCTCTCTCGTGATAAACTTGTTGGTGAATATCACCTGGTATTAAAACATCAATGTCACTTGGCACACTGCCTAATCTGGATTACAGAACCCCTTGGTGGGCACTTCAGGTATGGGGTGAGAAGTCGCTGGATCAATAGTGGATTTTCACTTCCTAGGTGGTAGGTACAATAAAGGTGATGGCGTTCTTCTGCGTCCATCGCTGTTGACAGCTCCTACCTCTGTATAAATGGTAGGTGCATGAGCTGTGTTCGTAATGGGAGTTATTTTTACGTCGATTACAGATACCGAAATTATATGTTGTGGTGATTCGGCTGATTTCAGGTCATTATCTTAGGAAGCACCTCTACAGAGCTAGATCCATTGTGTTTTGATACCTCTACATACATAAACCAATACAATCAATAATTTTAGACACTCTGGAATTCCTTAAGTAAGCTTGCGTTGGTGACACAGAAGAAATGGTCATGAATTATTTAAGGCATCAAGACGTTTTCAACATTTCAGATATTACTTTAAATTTTTACTTTATATTCGATAAAAAATTTTTAATTTTTACTGTGCATGTATTCTGCATTTAGATACAATGTGCAAGATATGTCTCAGTATGGGGATAAAATATTCATATAAAAATGGAAAGAAATGTGATGTTTCATGTCATATAACTATTCAAGATACCATTTTAAACGACCATCCTCTTTTTCTACGATAAATTGTATAGAAATTAACCTTAAATTCTCCTTAAAACAATACAAAATAAAGTGACTTCATTCTAAAATTAACTTCTATAAAACTACGAAACAAATTCCTAAACAAAAAAATTTCCGAAAAGATTAACTTTGTTTGAATTCGTGAAGCAGTTGCAGTTCGATAAAATTCAAACAACTGTAAAAATATATGATGAGAAAAAAAAAAAAAAAAAAAAAAAAAAAACGCTCCTCTTATACTTGCTTATCTAACGATCGAGACAGTGAATTCCTCAAAAAATTGAGATTCTGATAGACCTGCCCATTTCAAATATCTCGGACTTCGAAAATAAATATTGTACAAATTTTGCTGTCTGTCTATCTCTCTGTTTTTTAACTCGAGAACTGAACTAAGTTTAACATTTTCACTCACATTTTGGAAAAAATCAATCAAAATCAAGCCTATCTTATATTGTGTGCATGTGATCGCAATGACTGTAACACGTAAGAAATTTGATGGGTGAAGGTTTTGCATGTAGCTTTGTGAATAAAATTAAAGACGCGAAATTTAAAATTAAAGAATAAAACTTTAGATAAAATCTGTCAAAAAGTTGATTGACTGTCGGTCCACTATTCATGGATGCGTGGCGATAACGCAAAAACTCAGCCAATGGGCGTGGTTTCCACGGAACTTTCTCGCAGACTCTCTAATAAAGATATTATCTCTCGCCCCGTTCCCGCATTAAATTGTGAATCTTATGCAAGAACGTGGATTCTTCGAGTGTTCATATTTTTATTTTCACACATAAGAGTTATGTATTTTGTAATATAATAAAAATTAATGTATTAATTGCATGATATTGGCAAACCATAATTATGAAATATCGATCTTTAGCAATAATCTAGCACAGCTATCTTTGGCAGTTAATGGCTGACATGCAGTAAATACACAGGTACCACAATATCGAATACATATTTTTGAACGCCTCTTTTCTGATCATTTGGAAACAACATTTGGCATCGAACTGCAATTGTGGTACAAACATCACATACGAAAATCCAAACTGATAGACGATAAACTATATGACAGATATGACTCAACATTCAATATTTATCTATACTTCAGGCGTTAAATTTGTGCACCAAATTTTATCCAACTAGCTTTTTTCGTTTTTTAGTTATCATTTTAATCTGTTTTTGGACAACCGAACAAGCAGATTTCCTCACAATGGATTTCGTCCAAAATTTGGCAAAAATCTACATATTTAATGTAAAGACTATATACCATATTTCATCCATCTATCTCAAACCGTTTTTGACTTATCATGAGACAGACAGGCAGACATAATTCCAAGAATTTGTTTTATGTACTCGGGATGGTCGGGACCATGGAGATTCGTCAGATTCTAGAGTTCGAATTTTTTGACGATTATAATATTTTCTGTTTGTATACTCCGCTTTTGAGAAAGTAAGAAGCCAGCAGAAATTTGGTGCATGCTCTTGGTCTCACAACTGAAAATTTGTATGAAGTTTTGGATCCATTTGGGCGATGGGAAATGGCTCAAATGTATTATTGATTCTTAAATGTGATACGAAGCAAGATAGAAACCGCACCATTAAAAGTACAAGAAAGTCTAAACAAGAACATCTCTATTGGCTCCTAATCATAGACTAGATAATACTAAACTCTTAAGAAAATGAACGAAGTCTGCTTCGAGAAATATCAAATCAATATTGATTTCTGAATTGAGAAACCAAACTAATTTTTCATTTTCCTTAACAATAATAGAAAAAAAATTAGAATTGTTGGTCATTAAGGGAATAAAATGGATTGGTAATAAAATGGAAATGCAATTCAAATCATCTTTCAAAAATAAAATACATTTATGATATTATTTAATTGCTGAAAAGGTAATCGGTGGATTCTCGATTATTTTCATTGAATTCTATCATAGAAGAGATTGTATGTAAGAAAAATTGTATGCCAGTTTCTGAATTTCTATAAATAGGCTTCATTTGTTTGCATTTCAAGAAGTGCTGGATAAAATGTCTGATATATTTATCAAGGTACATATCTTAAACATTTTTAAAAACGTGAAACAAGTAAAGTTAATAAAAGCGTCTAATTAAATGGGATAATAATTATATCTATAGTATGACTATAACGATGCGTGACTTGACACATTTACTTTCAAAATAGTTTTTGAATTTATGTAAATAACTTTTAATCTTTTTAGGTAGAAAATAAATTAATCTGAATGTAGGAATTCATTTAAATTTAACCTTTTAACTAAGGCATCATAGAAGTTATATTAATTGTCTCAAGTAATTTCATGAATTGCGTTATTAAAGCATCACATTTAAATAAAGTCAAGTTAAAAATATTTAAGCTTTTTCCCAGTGTTGTACAATTGTTGAACCTTTATACAGAAAAAAACCCTAATAAATAAGTTTAACAAAATATTTTTTAAAACACACTTTTATTAATATTTTGATTATTTTCTACTTTAAATTCATTATTATAAATAAAAAATTAATTCATAATAATAAATATAATTTATTTGAAATATTTTTTCTCAAATCTACTACCAACTAGCGTCAAACGTATGGAATCAAAATTTAATCTTTAATTGATAATTAAGTTCTCAAAGTTTTTTAATGCGTGTTATTATCAAGAACTTCAAATTTTTAGAGGATTAATAGGTCAATGAAAAGCCAATTATAGAATTTCATCTTTACAAATATGAAATCAAATTAAATAAAAATATGCAAACAATAATAATCAGCTGTTACTGGATTCAAAGACAGATAACAAAAAAGAATCGCATCTTTGTAAGATGTATAGGTGTATTGCTTATATAACTTACTAACACATCAACTTTCTACGTCAAGGTTATTTAATTTTTACGAATATAGATAACTTTTTTCCAAAATTGCTTCTTTGTAATTTGGACAAAGTAATATAAATATGTTAACTATAAATATTATAATATGGACATTGTAAAGATAAATTTTTAGATCTAATTCATTTCAAAATCATATATTGTAGCTATGAATTTATTAGAGCTTGCATAATTTTGCATACTTTTGGGGCATAATAAATGAAACAGGCTCATCTTCTTATTTTGGTGTTTACAAGGTTCCTTTAAAACTAAGGTAAGCGGCTATACAAAGGACGCAGAAATGATGCAACTATATCAGGCTCTTTAAACCTTTTTAATGGTACAGAATACAAAAAGTAGGGCACATGAAAGTCAATTGGCTAAACCTTACTCCATGCTATTGTGAAATTTTTATAAGGAAGCAAGCTCTTCCTTTTGCACTTTTCTTACATGGACTCAGAAAATCAGAGCATCGCTTAAGGGAAAACAAACAATTAATTTGACAGATGAAAATGCATTGCCCACATTGATTTCAATTCGTAAAATACAATAGCTTTGAGTCCAAAAGTAACATATTGGTTTAAAATACATTTTAATGGAATTTTACTCTTCCGTTATTTATATTTTCTTTCAGGTTTAACTTTAGTACTCTACATTAAAGAAAACAAAATTGTAAAAATGCTTGCATATAATACATATTATGCGCAAAAGCTTAAAATGCTATAAAATTTGGTATAAAATTTGATAATTTGCCCTGTAAACCGGCTAATACATAAACATCTAAAAGAATTTTGTGTTAAATTATTGACTTTAATATGAATCTGTTATTTTTTCGTATTATTCTCCCTTTACAAAGACTTCTGCTAAAGGAGACCCTTTTCATATGCATATAACAACCCGCCACCAGTCCAGCATTTAGTAACTCCTAAATCATATCTATCCTGATGGAAGACAGGAATGTAAGCCTTGAGAATTCTCGCTTATCATCCTAGTCATTAAGTCAGTCCAAAAGAAATTAGGTCATAGTGACCAAATGGCTGTCTTGTCACTAACAACAGACTCTTTACACGATTTACTGTAGTGTAATGCAAATACTTATATGATAGACATTATTTTAAAGCCGAAATGACGGATTTTTATATTGATCATCTACTAGTTTCCAAATAAATTAAGTTGTTTTTAAATATTTGAATCTATTCATTTCACTTCTTTTTGTGGCCATGGTGTCATCTGGACAGGAACGTGTCACCGTGTAGATGGTTAAGTCAGTCGGGATCAAAAGTGCAGTATTGCAGTTTCGAGAGGAAGATGCTATCTCAAGTGCCATCTCCGACATTAGATCACGTTTCAAAACATTCAAATTCGCTAAAAAATATATCTTCTATAGCTTCAAAACAAGGCATCAATTTAACTAAAACCAAATGGATGGAGTCTGTAAAAGTTTACGCAGTGGATTGTAACTAAACTACAACTAACAACTAAACTTTTTATTATTATCATATTTGCTTGTTAAAAATTTCCTTATTTTTAACAGTTCTCAAACAGTTTGGGGGAAAAAAATTTGTTGCTCCCATAGAAAAATCCAATTCATTATCCCAAAATTGAGCGAAATATTTGATTGGATTGGATAGAAATAGGTCGAGCTGAGCGTCGGTTAGTGACTTTCGCAGGCATTATCGCGATTTCATGGAAAGAATAAAAATACTTCGATCCTCCGAGAAAGACCGAAAATATCGAGTGAGCAGGAGGGAGGCCCACTCCCTGCTTGCCGATAGGATTTTTGAAGGGTAGATAAGTCTATCGGGGCTGATCCGAGTGGATCGCACAGATAGTGATGTTTTCCTGTTTATGAAAGCCCCAGAGACACAGATATGTGAAGAAGACGCTTCTTTGTCCGGTTCCCACGTCCAGAGTTCCGTTTGGAAAAACGAGCACCATGCACGTGGCGAAAAATAAAACTATAAATGGTGACATTTCCCACATTTTCTGTCTGTCTGATTTCTTTAATATAACAACCGAAAGGGGTTCTTAATTGCAGCAGGGAATAAAAGATGTTTTAAAACAAAAAAGAAAGAAAAAAACACTCATTTATTAAAAATAACAGTTCTTCGGAGTGAAAATGAACTACATTCTCTCTCTTCCAGCATGCTATAATTTCAAAAACAGTCAACAACGGTTTTTTAACATTTGTGTGTCTAATGTAATTTCATAACACTAGCTATAAGATTAAAAATCGGAAAAGCAGAAAAACACGCTCAACTATTAAGAATAACAGTGCTACAGAAAACAGTGCTACATGAAGTATCTTCAAAAACATTCAATAACAACTTTCTATTTCGAAAAGAAATGTCTTTTTAACAATTACGTGTTAATACCATCTAATAATACTAGCTAATAGATTTATTTCAAATATAGGAAAGAAGAAAAAATAAGCAAACATGGTTCGGACGCAGTCTGAACTTCTGTGCTTAATAGCTGATTAGATATTGTTTTCTTATTAATTGGAAATCTTTCTTCTCCAAAATTTGCAATAAGATGTATTCTATAAACCAAGTAAAATGTTAAAGAAAGAAAGCCGAATGAAATTTTAATGATTTCAAAAAGCAGTCAAACATAATTTCTATGAAATTGGTAAGTATCCAATGTCAATCTAAAGAAGGAAAAAAAATAAAAAAAGAAGAAGAAGAAGAAGAATTTTTCTGGTTAATCCGTTTAAACTAGGAAACCACGTTAGGTAAATAGGACATTTTCTTTTCTGTTTCGTTTGTTTGTCATAGAAGAATTTAGTCTACCATGGAGAAATGTTTGTGTCTTTAAGTGTTTAATTCGTTATGTAAGAACTGCTTAATGTTTCCCTGCATACAACGTGAGATCTATAACTTACGAGATGTACGAGTGTACATATTTTGTATCATTATACTCGTCAATGTTCAATAAGACTCTGACAGTATACAGCACTTTTTTATAGTTTTCTCTGTAGTAAATCCATGCTTTGTTCCATATAGTTACACTTCAGAAGCTTCTCCCCCCCCCCCTTCTGGCAAATATTTCGTGATCTTGCTAATGAGCAAAATTCCTCGACTTTTGCAGAACTTCGACAAAAATCTTTGAATAAATCGGGAAAACAATTATTTAAAAATAAAAAAATATATATAATTCGATGATTCTTGTTTTAAAATTAGAAGAAATATTCGAGTAGTAAATCTCATAAAATTTGAAAAAAATAACAAAATTAGATAATTTAAGGCAAAAAAAAATTTAATCCTTAAAATTTCTCAGGAAAACAGAAAAGTTTAAAAAATTTTTCCAAACTCAGTAAATTGCGTTAATAATACAAAAAAATTTCTTTATTAAGACAATTTTTGTTCTATTCGAGGGTGCACTGAATTTTTTATGCCTACAATCATTAGAAAAGATACTGCAGGAAAAGAAGTGGGACAAATCACAAAAAACGAGAAAAAATATTAAATAAAAAATTCCCGACTTCAAATTTTAAAACTCAGGCTTCGAGTTGCATCAAGCCCTTTTTTGGATTGTATGCATGCCAACTTTTAGAGTTGTAATTGCGAACAATTTGTTTTGAAATTTAAAGTATTCACTCGCGCTTATACATAAACATTTCCTTTTTTAAGTGATGCAAGTCAGAGGAATTTATTTATGATAATTTAGAATTTTAAATGATTGCTTACTGTTTGTTATAGCTGATTGAAATACTTTGCATCTTAGCTGTTTTAAGCTTATTGCATTCTTAATTGTCATTGAAAATCTGATATATATTACTAAATATTCTACAATTCAATTTAAGATTATGATTTGCAGTATAAAAAGATGGATATAATTTTTATCATTTTAAAATTTTCTTTCAGTTACTCAAAAAAATATTTACTTATCTTAAAATTTGATTTTTGTAAAGATGGAATTTTGTGATTCTATTTCTCACGCACTTAATAAGTTCAAGAGTTTTGATAGTTTATGCATTTATTTGCTCTCAATGACAGTGTGATATTTTAATAATTTTAAAGCTTTTAATTATCAGTTAATAAAAATTTGATGAATTATGGCGTTCAGGCTAGTGGCGCCATCTATTACTCAATTTGTTAAACACTGTTTTTGAATTTCATAATATTTATAATCATGATCTCGATAACTCAAAAATGTAAAAAGCTAGATAAATGTTACTCGATATATTGCTTTATCATCAGAAATAAGATGTGTATTAAATTTTGGACCAAATCCGTCAAAGGAATGAATATAATATGATTTGTATATTCGCAAAAGCCTAGATAAAAAATATCTTACGCTCTTTTCTCGCCAAAATTGTGAATTTGTATTAAAATCTGTATCCAATCTATCCAAAATAGACTTTCAAAATTTATTTTTGATTTTTTTCATTATATCACGAAACACAAGACATGGTATTATAATACATCACAAAACATGAAAGTCGATAAGGTGTATATCACTTCCTTCTCAGTCCCTTACAACTGCTTGAAATGATATCGACTCTTATAAAGAGAACCGAAACGAAAGCTCTATATACATACGAGATAATCTATATGTATACTAAATATACGAGAAAATCGACAGGAGAACACTCATGTCGATCATAATGAGGATTAAATCTTTGTGAACAATAAGATTATTTCTTATCATTCTGAAAGAGATAAAATAATCGAAAAAAGGTGAAATTACATAAGCCAGAAGTAGTAAAGTGTTTGCCTTTTATAATTTGAATAGTTTAGTACTAGCCATCTTGACTCTCAAAAATTCGAGTGAGTGCAGTTAGAATTTTAGATTGTTTATTTAATTCTGCGAATGCATATAAATAAAGAAAAATATTAGTTGAGTTTTTATACATGAAATATTATTTTAGGCAGATAAATCTTTAATTAAAAACACCGGAATGCATTCCTACAATAATATTAAAGAAATAATTGTTTTTCTAGATGATCCTTTAAAAGGTATAATGAATTGCAATATTTAATTATTGCTCCTCATTTGGTATGTATATGGATTTACTCCATTTGTTTTTAAAATGATGTTTAAGTAGAAGCAATTAAATTTTTCGTAGGATATTTTCATGTTACAAATACTGAAAATAAGACCAACGGAAATTATTAAAATAAGAAACATTTCTTATGCAGATGAATATACTTCTAGATAAAGTTATTCGTTTGCTAACTTGTTTTCACTTTAATTTTGGTATTTTACATTAAAAAATACAATTAGAAAAAAGATCAAATTTAGTTTTAAAGTGCAAGTTTTAAAATTACTATTTTGCATAATTTACTGTTCTATTTGTTGCAAAATAAATAAATGTTTTCTTTCTTTAAAAGCTTCTTATCTTGTTATTTCGCCCTAAAATTTAACAAATGCGTATTTTAAAAAGAAAATTTAAAATTTATGAACCACATTTTTATCAATTTTTTGGTTTTAAAATTACTTACAATAGAAATTCCAATTTGAATTATATTTCTTTTTCTTTTCAGAATTCTATACGTCATAACCTGTCACTTCATAAAAAATTCATGCGAATCCGAAATGATGGCACAGGGAAAAGTTCCTGGTGGACAGTTGATGAGGCAGCAGGTTCAGGAAGAACACCCAGAAGGAAAGGAACCTACAGGAGAAGAAAAGGCAGAGGAATGGTATCTCACAACCCAGTAGAAAATAGAAGGCGTAGTTTATTTCCAAATGGCATTCCACAAAGAAATTTATGGTTAAGAAAATCAGACGTATGTTCATGGAATAGTTCGCAATACGCGAATGATGAAAATCAGACAAATTCTAATCCGCCGAAACCTTTCAATTCAGGTGAAAACCTCCCATCGTTTAGTGCCTTATACAATGATCGATCTTGGAAAACAAATTTTCATTTATCTACAGGAACACCATATCACTCAGAACAGTTTTTCATAGCTCAGACTTCATCCTTAAAAACTGAAACCAGTTCATATGGTAGCTGTCATAGTTCCTATCAAGCATACCATCAACAGCAAGTAATTTTTCATAAAGCATCCTTTAAACCTATTGGTAATAAAACAGTGTCAACAGAGTATTTTATGAGCCCCCATCATCTCAGTGGTAGCTACATAACTACTGAAGTAGGAAAAAATAAAATTGATTTGGATAATGGTAATTTTTTAAACACTAGTTCAGAACCTTATTGTCTACCGCCTTCAGAGGATGAAGTTGTTAGGCAAATTTTGCAACAGGATGAATCCGATACATCGAATGAAGAAATAGATTTTCTGTTAAATAAAGAAATACAAGATAATGCTGTCGATTTACGTGCAATTTTGGACGAACTTAGTGAACTAAAAAACTGTGATAGCAATTACAGAAATGTGCATAATTCTGTCCTCAACCAACTAACATCGATTGATCTACAAGGCACTCAAAATGCAAATCCAATGGGCAAAAGACAGTCAGGAATCTTTGATGAACTGGATAAAGAACTAGAAAATAACATCAATTCTCCTCACTTTAATCTATCAAATCAAAGAAAAATAATGCATTCTGATGAAACAGAAAATACAAGCATAACATTTCGAAATAGCGATCTTTATGATCTCAACTTCAAATTAAATCATTCGAATGAAGGAAATTTATTTTCATTTAGTGAGGAAAACAAAAGTGAGGACGTATCTATTCCATTAAATGTACAAAACATAGCATCTCATCAATCGGATAGCAATGTAATCGAAGAAATTATCCAGAAATTAACTTCTCCATGCTCAGATACTGTTGATTCATTTAGCGAGACGGCGGATACTCCAAATTACCAATTAAGTTCTCCAAGTCCTGAAACTATTACTCATTCTGAGGATGAAAATGGAAATGCAAAAATTTTTGCTTTTTCTGGAAATCGCACAAACCTATTGAATCTTAGTGAAATATCATCAGATCTGTGTCAAGATGCAAACCAGCCTCCTCAGTTAGAAATTTCGCAAGTTTATAACAGTGTAGATATTGGGAGTAAAACTTTTATCACAAATAACACTTCAAAAAGGCAAGCAGTTATTTCTCATCAGCCAAATTCTTCGTGTTTAGAAGAAATAATTCAAAGATTAAGTTCCTCGCGGGAATATCAGAATGATTCTATAGATGAAACCAGAAAAATTTCAGAAAATCAAAGACACTTTTCCAATTCTGAATCTTCTTCATCCTCGATTCATGAAAATCAGAACATAAACCATTTTCCTTCCCAAGAATTTAAAAAAACTGAAGCATGTCATGTAGATGAAGTCTTCATGGATACAGAACTTTCAAAGAAGCAATCATCTGAAATTGTATTCATTAAAAATGTTAGTGACAATTCAGAAATTAAAACTGAAAATTTCATTTCAAACATGCTTGAAGAATCTTCAACCAAATTTCAACCCGATTCAGTAATGTTAACTCCCCATGACGTGGATGCATATTTTTCTAGTTGTCAAAAGTTTAAAAGCTCCAAAATAGCTCTAAACAGAAATACCAATGATCAGAATTTCAAAGAAGGTGAAAGGCAGTGCCTTAACTTTTACTCTGACGATATTAGACGAGATAAATTATCAATGGACAATCAAAATATTCCGGAATCTCTATTGCAAATATTTTTAAACTCAGATAGCCATTCCGAGAATATGGAAGCTTCAAACTTGAGTCAAAATTCATTTTCTCACAAAACTTTGAATGGTAACTCTGATACTATTGTAGATGTTAGCAGCTTTACCGATTTTTTAAATCCCACTTTAACGTCTGAACTTTCAACTTTCAATTCTCTATCTAACAAAACTTCAAATAAATCTCAAGAAGATATATTCCCGTTAAGAGAAATTAATAATTCATTTTTTCTTGAAAAGTGCAAACTAGAAGAAGTTCCACCACTGGGTGAGGAAGACAATACAGCAAAAGGGAATTTCTTACACAGAGATGGAGCCCAAAACATTGAAGATTCTACCTATGACATGGATCAGTCTAGTTCAGACATTGAAATATGTGAAAAATTGAAAAAATCTTCGATTGGAAGTTCATCAAACATTTCATCAGAATTTTGCAGTGCTTTAGATTCATTTGACGAATACGATGACCCACATATGCGCAGAGAAAATGGCGATCCTTGTCTCTTAAATGAATCATCAAATTCCTATCAAGGCTTTGAAATCGATTTACCTCTACTGAAGTTTGATGATAATGCTAAAGACGAGAATTTTAACTTAGATTATTCCTGTAATCAACCGGAATCACTATGTGCTATTGATGACTGCCTTTTTGAATACATAAGAAACGGAATTTTACAGGAAGATAATAAATTTTTCGATTCTTTTAATTCTGTAGCATCACATTCTGAAGCTGAATCGAAGGATATTAACTTTTCTTAATCCAGATAATGAGCTAAATGTTACAACCAACTCGAAATCAGCAAGGTTTTTCAAGTTTTTATTAAAAGATTCTTAAGGATTTCGGGTTTTTATCTGTATTTTTTACGTTGATACTTTTATTCTCAGCTCTGAAAAATGTATTATATAATTATACCTAATATAAAGGAATAGCATATAGTGTGAAAAGTTCCTATTTTACATACCAGACTTATGTAAATTGCAGTATGTATGAAGATTTTCATAAAGGATTTGTGCTTGTAAGTGAATTATGACTTTACAAAACACTGCCACTGTGTAAAAAGAAGCAAAAGACTTTTTAAAAAGGAAAAAATGTGAGCTTCACAGAATAAACGAGCTTATGAATATCTTACCTTTTACGTTGTCAGAAAAATCTAGCTCATTTTGTCCTGAGAGAATGTTAAATAAATGGACTGTGCTTTGTAACTTCTTAGTTTATGAACTGAAACTATTTACAAAGCGTTAATTTTATTTTGTAGTTTAACCCAATGCTACAAAGAGGCGTGTGCTTGAGAGGAATGATATAACCATGGTAGAATTCTGGACTATTCACAATGAAAATTCAGATAAATTTGGATACATTGTGCAGTGATACTCGTATTTTACTTTTTATAATTAGTTATTAAAACTAAAATCACTAATAAATAAAATAATTATTTTAGAATTACATTTTTGAAGTAGTAGTAAGGAATTTTCAATAAAGAAATTTTAACTTAGCAATAACAATATTTTAATTAAATTTAATTAAGTCCCAAATAACATTTTTTCATCATTCCCCCCTTCCATTTTTTTAAATATATATTGTTGTTTGAAAAAGAAAAAAATAACAAAGTAGAATTAACACTTTTTAAAATCAAATTACTTGCAAAATGCTTGCAATATTTTTAAATTCTTTATTAGTTGTTTACAACAATTTTTTAAAACACAATATTTAATTAAATGTCAAAAATTAAATTTAAAAAACTCATTATGGTATTTTCTATTTTCTTTTCACATTTTTTTAAACCTAAATAAAATATGGCTTCTGCCATATAAATTCACGCCGTATTCTAATAAAAAATCATTTTATTGATTTGACCCAAATAAGAATGAAAAATATTTATAATAAATACTGAGAACGCTTTGTATAATTCTGATGTAAGAAATTTTCATTCGGTTTTATGTATGTAACAAATCAAGACAAGTGATGGTTTCTGATATTGAAAATATGTTCTGCTTTCGCTTGCCTTGCATTGGTATTTTATATGTCTGTGATATTATTGTTATTTGTCTAATAAATATTTTTAAAAGTTTGCACCAAATTCATTTTGAATGGAAAGGCTTCATTCTTTATGCTAAAAACAATCTTTTATTTTCTTCATTAACTTTTAAGATCTTTCATTATTTTCTGAAAAACTGAACAATTACACAGGAAGTTTGTAACTTAATATAAAACCATGATATCTCAAACCTTTACAACTGTGGCAATATACTTGAGATGTGGAATTATAGCACGTCCTGCAATTATTTCAAAGTTTTATTTATTGCTTCATTTTGAAATATTTGTGGACAAGGATTTCGAATCTTATACATATAAAATTACCTTTTGATCACTTCCTGTAACACAATTAATTTTTTCTTTTAAATTCTTTCCTTAAAATATTACTATAAGTGAAAATTAAACGTACCTGCTGCATGAAATATAGAACTGATTCAGGAATGAATGAAGCTTTTCGAGATCCTTAATGCACAATTTGTCCGTGGCTCACAACAAGCATCGCCAATATGTACATTTTGACAAGCCAGTATCTACATTTTGATATAATTTCGTAAATTTTCAATGATTCTAAAAATATTTTTATTAATTACAAATGCGTTTATAATTCCCATTAAGTAATTTTATAATTAGTTTAATTAGTCTTTGTTGATAATTAAGATATTTTGAACTGAA
The DNA here is from genome assembly GCA_026543865.1 of Argiope aurantia. Classification (NCBI taxonomy): domain Eukaryota; kingdom Metazoa; phylum Arthropoda; class Arachnida; order Araneae; family Araneidae; genus Argiope; species Argiope aurantia. Next base: position 1,575,888 of record JAPMOR010102267.1, on the reverse strand, counting down.
CTTAAAAGTATCATAAGTATTAATAGAAGATCTTCGGTATTCATTGCACACAAAAAACGCAGATAACTTATTCTTTGAGAAATTGCTTTGAGCATTACAGTTTAATGAATAATTATTATTTTCTAAATAATAATCACTAATTTATAAAAAATAAGAAAAAAATTAATCCATTACCGTATATTGATGTATTATAAAGTGCGAATAAAAAAGATTAAAAAAACTGATATTTAACATTAAAAGTATTATAAATATTAAAAGAGCTTCGGTATTCATTACATGAAAAGAACGTAGATGACTTTTTCCTTGCAAAATTCTTTGAGCATAAAAATTTAATGACTATTATTTTTAAATAATAATCATTAATTTATAAAAATAAGAAAAAAAAATTAATATATTACCATATATTGAAGCATTATAAAGTGTGAATAAAAAAGATAAAAAAATTGATATTTAACATTAAATATTCAAATAAATGTAATCTATATTTGTTTTCATTGTTTAAAAAATCCTTTAATTTTTTTTATCTCTAGAAAAAATTGTTTATTATAAGCATTTTTATGTCTTTCCTTTTTATAATTTATAAAAAGTATTTTGGAACATAAATTCATGCTCGAAAAGCAAATATCCCACACAATTTTACTCAAAATATTTTAAGATCAAATCAGACTCATTCTGAAAGTATTTTCAGATAAATTTAAAACATAACAAAAATGCAGAGCTAGATAACTTTTATTTATCATTTTTAATGAATTAAACATACTTTCTCATCATTTAAAATACTGTCCAACTCAAGAAATCTCGAAAAAAAGTTTGTATTGAAAATGAACTAGATTTTAACAAAAACGCGTGAATAATGTCAATAATTTTCATTAGTAATAAACAATTTTTTAATGATTTCTTTTAAATTAATATAAAGCTTCGCAAATTCTCCAAATTTATTGAACGTAGTATAAAAGGATGAAAAATTTAAATAATACAAAATCCATGCATTTTGCCTCGGACCAAAACGAGTCTAATTTTTACAAACTAAGTATTAAGATCTAATGATATTTTGTTTCAAGTACGCTTGTGTCCTACGAATTCAGATTGATTTCTGATTTTCAATACAATTTTAGACATTTTGATTTTTCTTCATTTTAGTTCTAAAAATTAAAACAAAGCGAATTGAAAGTATACGAATGTAATTAATAGTATATTTTTTTAAAAACAATTATTTCACAACACATTGTGACCAAAATGAGATCAGTCGTTGAAAATAATAATTAAAAAAATATAAACTAATCATTGATTTCTTATTCTTTTTTGAAAATTATGTTAAAGATATTTACAGAGGTATGCTACCAGAAAAAGTAATGGAGAATCACTCATCTACTAAAATAACAAATTAGAATAAAAAATTCATTAAAACATTTGCTCTTCTGTTGAATAGGAATTGAAAGAAATTAATTTTTTGAAATTTTAAAAATATTACCTTTAATTTACTTGAAGACAAAGAGATTAGAAAATAGCATTCTATTTAATAAAACTAAAAAAATAGCGCTAAACTTCAGTATATGAAATTGTTTCAAATACTCACGAAATTTGCACTACTTCATTCTATTTTGGAGAATTTGAGACACTTAATTTCACGATGTCTCAGTTTCATTACCATCAAATGCTATGCAAGATTAAAATGATTTTGAAATAAATCATATCTTATTGATAATAAAAAAATTTCACAATGAACCATTTATTGGACAGAATTGTATGCATCCATTTCCAAATGTTTCCATTAAGCATGTTCTAAAGAGCAGCAGTGCTTCCCACATCCCAGAAAGTAGAAAATATTTCTCAGTTTATTTTTTCGCTGTAGTGTAATTTGAGTCCAACAATGTTTCGAATAACTTCATTTCTAAAATGCGTTAATACTTTTAAAAACAGTAAGTTTCCCAACTTAATATAATCCCGAAATACTTCACTTTTCAAGGAGATTTCCTCATGTTCACAGACAGAACTATATAACACCATTTATATAAAAAGTGGTAAGAGACAATGCTAATTAATGTCCTTACAACTCTTAATAGGTGTTTATGAAAGAGGGAAAAAGATGGAAATTGAGAATGTCTGATTTTCTACTTCTTTTCCGGCGACTGTATGAAAATCAAGCGGCCTTCTAAATCGAATAACGGTACTTACTGTTATATTACTACTAATTAATAATTATGTATTTGATAAACAATGAAAAGGGAAATCTAATAATTTATGATACCGGGAATAACTTCATTCACTGTGATGTTCAAACTAGATTTGATATCGGGATCCCTGGTGCACCCAGCCTTCCATATCTGTAACAGTTTGAATCTAAATTTACTAAGCATTGCGCTTATGTCATGGAAAATGGCATTTCCCACGACTCGCAACTTATACCTTATCATAGAGAAAATTACAAACTGGCAATCTTATCGTGTCTCTTCTTTTCCTATTAGTCTTTATTTCAGATTTTTTTTCCAGCTTTCATTTCTATATTGGCACAAAGAAAAAGCTTCCGGATTTAGATAATCCATCTAGTTGAAAGATAAATTGTTTTTCTTGTTTTTCATAAAATAGGAACGTGTGTGTGTTACCAGCAAAGTTTGAAATCCTGCATTCTATAGAAGACCGAAAACTGGGCGGCAATATATGAAACAATTAATATTTCACATTTTCTAACAGTGTCGCAACAAAGCGGAGGCAGTTAAGGCAGTCCTCGCCGGACGGTATTTTTTAGGGTGGCAAAATTCCATAATAAATAATGATATCTTATAATCTGAAATAAAAATTAACTCTTTTAATATGAATTATTATAATTTTAGAAATTCCTGAGAGGTATAAGCAACTATGGAATTTGGAGGAAAAGTTAGCATATCTAACGTCGGCTATACTATTTAATTCGGACGACTCTGACTGCAATCTAGATTTGTACATCTACTGAAATTGACTAACAGGATTACAAGCTCGAACGAGTTAGACTATGAGCTTTCATAGCTGTCACAGGCACGAAAGTAAATTAATTATTGTGGATGCACTTAGATGTGGACAATTTATTATGAAATCCGAGATGGAAAATAACTCTGCTTAATATTATAATGCTACGAATATTCCTCACAATTGCTATAAGCAGTGCTAGCTTTGAGAGGAGTTTTTTAAAATTGAAATTGGTCAAAATTTATTTAAAATCAATAATAAGTATTTTTAGTCTAATTAATCTAGCTATCTTGGCTATTGAACAAAAAATATGTGATGCTATAGACATTGATAGTGCAATAAAAGACTTTGCTTTTAGAAAAGATAGACGAAGAAGGCAGTTATTTTTAATTCTTTTAATTATTCAATAAAATTACGTTATAGCAGTATCATTCTAGTTCTAACTGGAAGTTATCTGCGTTTTGCATTCAATTCGCTGTTGTACTTTATGTGTTTTTAAATATGTATAATTATAACTTAGTCTTAACGGAGCAGATTATAAATGTTATGTATGTATCAATAAGTGGCATACGTGTAAGAACTTTTGTAACAAATATGTTTATTATACAGGGTGAATTTGACCTATTCTGCAAAAAGAAAGAAGGTAATAGAAGAACCTGTATGATCATAAAATACTACGGAACTCAGCCCAATCTCTTCGCATTTGCAAACTATGATGGAAAAAATGAATATATAACCAATTGAACACATCATAACAAAACCTATATGCAAAATAAGCATATACTTATGACAACAGGGAAAATCTGATATGATGACATTATTTTCATCAAGATACTTGGATTTAAAGCCGAGCTACAAGTGCAGAAACCTTGGCGAGATGCAAAACGGAACTGTCGCCAAAATCTTTAATTTTATATATCGCACATACCTTTTTAGTTACAATATGCCAAACTTAAGAAAGACTTGTCCATTCAATCAGCTTTCGAATGAGTCTACAACAAATCATATCAGTGTTCTATTTCAGAAGTTAAGACTTTCATTTGCAATGCATCATTAAAATCGACGCCTTCGAAATGGAGATTTGTCAAATAGTCAGCAAACGAAAGGGCAGTGAATAAATTGAATGAATACAAAGCTATCAATATGAATTTTTTCGGATATGAAGATGTCTATCGGTTTATTTTCATTAATTTTAATAGTTATCCCTCATTTTCTGTTGCATCCCGCGTTTTTCGCAGTTAAGAGAGTTAAATTTTACGATTACAGATTTTTATTATATTATTATCGTGTAACATATAGTATCAGTTCACTTTCTTTGAAAAATATTTGAACTTATTTGCAAACATTTGCAAATAGTGATTTAACTAATTATGCAGCCAGAGGGTTAATAAAAATAATACTTTTCTCATTTGATTTTAAAATTTTCTTTCTTGAACCTAACTAAAACAGCAAGCTTAAGGTGGATAGGAAATTAAAATCAGAAACGAAAGTGGCCCCTCAAGAGTTTTCTTTTCTGACTAATTGCGATTTCAATGATGTATTGCAAATGAAAGACTAAATTTCTTCTGAATAAAAACATCGAAATATGGTGTGTTGTAGACTCATTTGAAAGCTGATGGAATAGGCAGGAGTTTTGTAAATTTGACGTATTGTAGCCTACAACGGTGTTGTCGGAGTTAAGTATTAAATATTTTACATCAATTCGATTTTGCATTTTCCAAGATTTCGATTTGCATTTTTCCAAGTAGCTCTGCTTTAATTAAGGTAACTTGATGAAAATGGTGCTAATCTTATAGGATTTTCCTTGCTCTTTTAAAAAATGTGCTTATTTTATGTGTAGATATGACACAAATGTTTTAAATCAGAATTTAAATGTTTGTTTGCATATTCATCTTATCTGCCATAACTTGCAAACATTCAAAGATAAGACAGGATTGCCATAGTATTTTACAATTCACATGAGCAGTTCCATTATTAATGATTCTTTCATTTGGCAAATTAAGTCAAACTCATCCAATATTATAAAGCATACTTACATGATTTCTTTACTTGTACCCTATGCAATGCACAATAACACTTTTTTTTTTTTTTAGAGTTTGTATAAATTTGGAGTCTTTTGAATTTAAATACCTAAATAAGGGGATGGCGAATTCGGTTAATGTCCCGGGCAACTGAAGCCCAAGCTACGATACTATTTCCTAGGCATTCTATAAAATGCTAAATGACAAACTGGCAAAATATGAAATACATCTCCGTTTCGTTTCGAATATCACGCGACAAGGCTCCTGACCTTAGATTTAGAGTTAGTCATTTGCATTTTGGCTCGGGCTATTGTAAGAAAAAACGAATACAGATGCTCTTTAAAGGCGTAGTAAGCTCCCACCGAACTGTTATAGGTCTAATTTAAATGCGATTGATCCCAGAGATTTCGATCAACACTTTAAGTCGTCAAGCAGTATTTGAATATGAAAAGAAGAAATCTAATCATCCAATCTCCACCGTCTTAACAAGCCTGTTAAAATATCTATTTCTGACTTAGCAGGGTGGGAGGACTGCTGTACCATAGATTGTAGATCCAGAAACTTTCCTTTCCACAGAGAAATTTCATATGTTTGATATTTATAACTACATCTTGCATCTTAAAAAAAAAAAAAAGAATTGAACATAATAAAGATAATAGTTGTTAAAATTTTTTCAAAATTTTTTAATAAATTTATTTATGATTTTTCATAAAAATTATATTTTTTAACAGTGTCTATTCTTTTAATATGAAGTTTTTTTTTAAGTTAATTGGTTTACATACAAAAATACAATCGATAAAAAAAATCTTCTGAGGTAATATGATAATATTCTATATTTATTTGCAAAAAAAAAAAAATGTTCCATAATATAATTTATTGATTTAATCTTGCTGTTAGAACGGAATCTCATTAAGAACAAAACTATAACAATAAATAATATATTATGAAACAATTTTTCAAATAAATACAAAACAATACCATAAAAAATAAATGGCGTTGTTTGACAGTAAGCAGTCGAGAGCTTACTTTCCTAAAATTATGACTTTCAGGGATCATATAGTGGGACAATTTTGCTCTTTAACAAGACAGAAATAAAAATTCCAGTTCAGTATATATAATATTTTTCACTCGAAATCTATAAAAAAACTGTCAAGAGCTCTCTAAGTAATAAATTGATTTGTATCAGCAATTACCTTAATCCTTTATATGGCCATGAGAAGTATGATTCCCACCAAATCCATCAATCTTTGGGTGAAATTATGTAGATTGGCTTAAGTTCTGACAAATTTTTCAATAAGACAAAAACTTAGATTCTTCAATTCCTTATCTCGTGCAAAATGGTGTGTCTTGATTTGTTACTTAATTATTAATTAACACAATATCAAATTTATCTGATAAGTTAAATGAATCACTTTCATTAAGGCAGTCTCATTCCTAAAAATTTTTTACTATATTATGCCTAGAAAAAAAATCGCCTTTTAAAGGGTTAAAAGGGATTCAAAGAGAGAAAAAAGAATGTCTTTCGAGCACGCGAGTCGCATTAGAAAGTACTTCGTGTTTTCGCTTTGATATGTTGTTTCATTTTCTAATTTAGTGGTGTAAGACATGGAGGTACAAAAGCCCCAGGCACCGAATACACAAAATATTAGAGAATTTACATAACATTTTAAAACAAAGCACGACAAGTGGGCAATAAAATACTACTATGTTCAGTTAACTCTTGACTCAGTAACGAACAGCGACGAGAAGGGGAGAGGAAATGTATTCCTCTGGCGCCACTGTACAATTACATTTTTTTTCGTAATGCTTTATTCCTGATCGGGTAAATAATAAAGATAATTTGAAATGTCTGTACACTTTAATGCTACTCTACCTTTTTTCTTTATTTATCTATTTTCAAATTTATTTTTTTTTAAAACCGACAACGGAATTTCTGAATATACTATTTTTTAATATCGATGCCAGTGAAGAAAGTGATCTTTTCCTAGAATGGCCCAAAAATAAATTTCTGAGTTCAAAAAAGTCGTTAGAAGATTATACTAACTTGTTACTTTTTTCTGATCCAAGTAATTTCAGAGTGTTAAAAATTCAGTCGACAATAGATTCGAAAATCTCATAAAAATATATCAAACTTAAGTGGACAATTACAAAATCTAAAATACTTTAAAACATTTTTTTTAAGTGAACGCTGAATAATTTATATTTTAAATCGCTTTCAACATTTATTTCCGATTCAGTAATTTACATGAATACAACAAAAACGTGAAAGTATGAGAAAAATGAAGAAAGCAGATTAAGCTTTAACAGACAATTAAGTTGACTCAGTGACAATCCCTTAAAATCTCCTTACAACTACAAATACAAAGAAATTAAGAAAACAAAGTTTTTCATAAATAACAAATAAAACACAATTCACAAGATGAAAAACGTTACTCTAAATTTCAAAAGCTAATTATTGTAATATTTTAGAATATTTCGATGGACAGCAATTCTAGAAATTGAATTCTCATCTTGTTTTGAGAATGAGAACTTAATCTGCATTAATTTAAATCTAAAAAAGTTTATTTTAAGATTTAATAGTATCCACATAACATAAAAATTTTATTCAAAAACTTCTACCACTTTTAATCGTTATTAAGAGAAATTGGCACTAATATCCCAAAATACATATTGTTACAAACCTGCAATTCGGCTTCCCAGCATAGTTTGTTCCATCAACAGAAAGACTGTTTTAAAGTCATCGGTATTAGACGGAGTCCGGGTGTGCGTTGGAGGTCCCAGAGCTTGGCGACGAATTTGGCGCCAAAATAGATTATACCCGAAACTTCGAGAATTTTCCCGATCCGTCCAGTAGGACCCGAGATACACCTCGAACGTTCCTGCTTGATTGAGAGGCTTCTAGCCCCGCCTCCTGAGACCTATAAAAGGGTCCGCAGCTGCCAGAGCAGTCAAGTCGAAGAAGACTTCGGAGCGGAGTCGTAAGTGAAGTCAGTAGTCAGAGTGGTCGGAGTAGTAGCCGAAATCGACGAAGAAGAGTAGTCGGAACCGACGGAGCGGAGTAGCCGAAATCGACGGTGAAGAACTGGTCGTCCAGGAATTAGCAGAGCAGTGACGGACTCTAGCTAGTGCTGAACTGAGCTCTGCGCTACTGTCTGCAGTAGATTCTGGTTGTATGCTACACGTCTCGGCTGAAGATAGTCGTCTCTGTGCTGTATATAGCTGTCGCTTTTGTGCTGTCCTGTGTGTCTTCGTGTAAATAAACGTCGTTGTTTTTATTCTACTTCCGCCTGCTGATTGAGCGTTCACCACACGATATCACTTCCACTCTCCAAACGAACCCCGGTAAAAATTCGTAACAATATTATTAGACAAATGTTTAAAATGATAGAAATAATAAGAAAAACCTTTAGACAATTAAAATTTAAAAAATTATAGATAAGAATAAAATCAAATGTTACAAATAAAAAAACAACAGATGCTCCATATGACAGGGCCTTTGTAATGAATTTCATAATCATTAACATAAAGTTTTTTGCTATTTACCTTTTGTAAATATATCAATTTTAAAGATTTTTTTTTCTATACAAAATGGAGTTGTCATTCATTTTCTATAATTTGGTACCTCTATCAAGTATTAAAGAATTATGAATTTTTACAATGATGTTCAAAGTGGAAAAATCATTCAATTCAATTATATTTCTTCATATGTATCTTAAATATTTTACATTCTACCTACCAATATTTTATTACGCTTGATGTCAAAATCCCAAGCAAGTGATCTGCCCCAAAACATGTTTAATTTTCTAACTTTCTGGAGCATAGTATACACTTCTATCCTGATTGCCCACTTCATCCCGAACCCCCCCCCCCGAAATAATATCAATTTGGAGGTTATTAAAATGGAAATCTTGAGGTGCCCAATAATCTTAAGTCGACAGTTTATTTAAAAAAAAATTCTTTCAAAATTTCAATCTTACAGCTAATTCTTTAAAGGGAAAACAGCTGACATACTTAGACATTTTTTTCTTTTTAATGTGAATTATTTACAGTTTCGCTCACTTCATCAGAAAATATTTTTAATGATGCCACACTTAAATTTTACAACTTCTTCAACTGAAATTCTGTTATAGAATATAATAAATCAAGAATTATTATTTCGAATAAAGATGAAATAAAAAAAAAATTTTACTTGTAGAAGCAAATTAATTTGAGTCAACATATTCCAAATGTTATGCACGCTCATAAAGAGCTCAATATATAAATTATTCATTTATCGGATATTTCACTCGTATTATGGCCGATATATGCATCTTTAAATTAAAATATTTTACAGATGCATATATCAACCACACATTTTTCAACTAATAAAACTTCTTACTAATTCAAAAAACATAAATATTTGAGGCATTTTAGCTGCATATGAATACACAATTTAGAGGAAAATTTGTGAAAACTATAATAAATATTAACATATCAGCATAAAACATTAAAAATTGTTCAACATTCTTGAAGATGAACTTCTTGAAAAATGTGGTCTGATATTAAAATTACGATTAATATATTAAAATTGAAGCATATCATAATACAAAAACAGAATGCTATTTTTCCCAAATTTACAAAGAGTACTTAAATATTCACCAAAAAATTAAGAAACACACACACAATTTACTCTTAAATCCAAGTTGATTGTTTCAATACATGTTTTTATTTTCTCGATTGCCGCCATGGTTTCCAAAAAATTAGAAACTACAGCAAATTTATTTTTACAATTTTTAAAAATATAGCAATTAGTTACATTTTTCTCACAGGAAATAGTTTTAAGCAATAACTTTTCAATACATACAAGCAACAACAAATACAACAAAAATCCATTTCAATAAAATAAGGAATTCTGAAATAAATAATATACTAAGAATTATTAAAAGATATTTCAAAATTTATTCCAGAAACATTTCAATAATTGTTTTAATTTGAATGCAAATTTTTCTAGTGACAAGGTCTGTAAATATTGCTTATCTTAAATGATAATAAAATAAATTAAAATAGAAGTAACTAATTCATTGGCTTCTCACAATAAATAATTCATACTTCTCTCCAAACTTTTATTTACAGTCTAAATATTTCAACAACATTACAATAAGTATAGAACTGCAAATAAGTTTTTAAGCAAACAAACAAACAAAAAATTATATATGTCAAGTAATAAATTATTATTTTATGTTTTTGAAAGAAATGTAGCATTTTTTATAGTTAAAAAAAGTCTACTATTATAAAAAGTAAAAGCAATATCTGATGCCTAATTTTTCATCTACAGAAGAGAAACACTTTGAGTGATGATTCCCTATTTTCAGTCAATCGATAATATATTTCTTTTCTATTTGATTTATAAGATCAAACATATAAAAATATTGCAATAATTAAATCTACTGACATTTATTTTATATAACAGAACTATATTTTTATTATTAAAGACTTCAAAAATATTAAAAGAAAATCATAATAGACTATCAACATAAAATAACTAGAAAGAAATTACCTTTTGAAACTTGCTTTGGATTAAATATCTTTTAAAATCTTCATTTAGATCCTTCATTAAATTATCATTATTTAGTGAAGATAGGGTAATGCTATAATGCCTTATTTTTAAAACATAGGTTTCTTGTACTCTGCTACAAAATTAAAATCTAATAGGGAAGAAAAAGTTATTGTGTGCAAACAACAGCAAGGCTCATTGTAATACTTGAAATGAAATCCATACCTTAAAAGAAAATTTTTAAATTCTTCAGAATCCAATTCGAAGGATTTTTTTTCCCTTAGTAAAAATGCAAGCATTAATCATTGCTACCTAAGTGCAGACTTTGGCACACTTTTTTTCACACAGACATTTTTTTAGAATTATATGTAACTAAATATATACGGAGTCGCAAGTCAGTAACATGAATTAATGAGATATATATATATATATTTGAAAAATGAGACCTTTTCTCTCTCTATTCAAATATGTCTATTTCTTACTTTGCTGAAAGATATCATAATAAAATGCTCTGGAATTCAGTTATTTATTATCAGTGTTAAAATAGTAGTAATCACAAAATTCAAATAAATAAATGATTTTAAATATCCTTGCATATTTTTTGTTTGTTAAACAGTATGCTGGGATATCAAATACTTTATAATATATTTAAGTCAATTATATTAAAATATATACACCAAAAAATTAAAACATTATGTATAGTAGATTCTTATGCATCTGGCTGAATGTGACAGAAAGGCAGGCCAAAAAGAATAAATGAAAATTTTTATTGGTAAGCCTTAGTTCTACATATGCTCACTTTCTACTCCAGCTTTTTACACCAAAAGCCACACTTATTCGTATTTTTTAAGAGTTTTTATACAGGACAGTACTTTATAAATGTGTCTGTGCAAAGTTCGGTCTTGTAAGGTGAAAAAAAATTTACAGATAAAGGAAGTGCAGGCTTAAAAACATTGTACAAGAATGACTGTATTTCAAGTTTGTGATATACATATTGGAGGCTAGTAGCAAATGTTCTTTGCAGAGTAAATTATTCTTCGTTACTAAGGAAAAATATATTTTTAACTAATTCTGATAGTCCAGAATCTATTCTATTTCTAAAAATATTTGCACTGCTGAGTCTTTTTATGAAAAGCTGTCAAATTTCAATGAATGCGACATTATTCTAAGTTTAAACTAGTTAGCAGATTCACGTTGTTCAGCATATTTATTAGTTCAATTTTAATAAAATTAATGTTCGAAAACATCTGTTCGCAAATAAATGACGACTCAAGAGTTGGCAAATCCAAATGTGCTGTTTTAAAATGAATACAAATATTAAGTTGCGTTGTTAATCAAATTCAATTTTATTTTTGCTTTTATGATTTTTTTTGCCATTTATGGTACATAGCAAAAGTGCATTATTGTTCCTATAAAGTATCCAATTCATTTTCAAGATTCAAAAAATTCGAATTTCATTTTTTTTTTATTTTAATATCTGTTTCTTCCAGATGAAAAAAAATGTAATCAACAGCAGTTAAAGCTGAAAAATTCACCTCATTAGAATAATTTCTTTTGATATCAATAAAAAGAAAAGGTTAGCTTTCTCTTTCTAAACTCTTTAAATCTTTCATCAAATCTAGTTTCATATACAACACCATTTGTGAGAAATATATTAAATCTATTGAAATGTGGCTTTAATGATATTTTTTTCACATAGAAAAATATAGCGATGTACCCTTTTCTAAATCTACAGTAAAAAAAATATTTGTTGAAAAGCAAGTTTTTTCTTTTCTTCTAAAAGCAAAATAGCTGTATTTCTCTTCCTTTGTAATTACTTTTTATGTATGTTTATTTACCAAGAAAAAAAAATAGTAAACCTCGTGATTAGTGAGTTTAAAGTATTCAAAATACCTTTGGTTTAAAATTGCTCTACTTCTTCAAAATAAGCAGTGAATTGCATTAACACTGTTCCGCTGCAAAGCCACATCACATAATTAAGTAAAAAATTAAAATATTGGCTTATGACTTGGCCAATGATATACAGATTTTGTAATAACTTTGCTCATAGTTTGTATAGTCAAATTCATAATTAACACTCTTCCCAATGGATTATACAATGAAAAGAAGATACTGCATGGAAATGTTTTTAAACAAAGAAACCATATCTTTCTTTTCATCTTTTATACATGGTGCTTTATTGGATGCAATTGGTCCTATTTATTTTTTAAATAACTGGTAACAGACAAATTCAAAATTTTCAACTCAAATTTGACTTCCAAATAGCAATATATCAAGAAACTCTTCTGAAGATATTTCACTTAATTAATGCAATAGAAAATGCTTATGTTAAAACTAAATTCATAACCTGCTGACTAATTACATCTTCAACTATGAAAATAATTTTGTTTTGTACAGTTTTTGTAGACAATGGCATGTCTTATTTTAGAAATTATTCAGTTTCATACTTAAAATGATGGAAACCATATTTAGATGTTTTAATAAAACTAACTCTCACGAAATCGCCATTTGTTAATGAATTACCCTGTTTACTATTTCATAAGATGTAGCAGAACTTTCAGTAGTCAATAACTAGATTTCAATCATTTTGAAAATAAATCTTAAGTTCATTTTAGATTGAAGTTCTAACAGTCTCCTTTTTCTCAATATCTGCAAATATTTCATGCATATTTTAAAATTTCCTTTGTACATTCAAAATGTCAGAAGAAAAATTTTTGTTCCAAGGAATCCTGTTAAATTGAATATTACCTGATGGAACACAGTCCATTTGATCCTAAATCCTCGGTATTACTGTTCTACTTCTCCCCCTTTCATAGTCATATTAAACCTTATAATATTTAAAGAAACTTAGGTGCAAATCTGATAGATAAGTCCATCACAAAATTCTGTTGCAGGTTTCCAGTCAAAGGATACCATGAAATCTGATGGCGCAGCATTTTTATATGGTTTAAAATGAGATTCCTTTCTTTTTCTTTATTCGTGATTTTGGGAACTAATTATAGTAGATATCAAAAGAAAGGATTTGGAGGTAAAATTGCACAGCAAAAAGAATTTACAATTTTCATGAAATATCATTAAGAGTTTTCCTTCTACTTAATTTAATATTTTATTTAGAGCGCATACTCATCAACTCAATAAAAGAGCCACATTGACAGCTACTGTTTTATTAAAATTAAATTTACTCAGTTGGCTTATATATTCTTTGAAATAGTTGTACCACAAATGCTAAAAATAGCAGCAAATGTTTAAAATAGCCAAAATATGCTTAAAATAGCAACAAATAACATCTGGTAAATAGCTGCTTTTTCAGTAAACAATTTCAATAAGTATGTAATTTTTAATTACACTATTAATGAGACTTTATCAGATCATCATCGCTAAAAAGAATTTTTATCAAAAATGATGAAATTTTTTTAATTTTAAATTTTTAAATCCTAAGCCCCCTTTTCTTGGATAAATATACTTACAAAACCTTATGCCTTATATCAAAATAAATAGGAAATATATGATTTATTTATCTCATACTTTTTAACGTTATACTTTTCTCGTACTTAATTCATTATTCATTAATTCATTTTTTAAAATGTAAACATTAACAGGTGAAAAATTAAGAATATATATTAAGACAATAAAGCATATTTATTATTATCTGTCAAATGTGACGGATTAATAATATAAATTACATTCAAGCCCTTATCGGTAATATTAATGTTAAAAATCTTAAAATAATGCAATGGCGTCACAAATGTTTAGTATTTACACACATACAAATAATGTAAAGTTCACATTAAATATAAACATGTAAATCCTACTAAAAAGTGTAAGATGACATAATCCAACAATGCACATGCCCCTATATATTTTATATACACCATAAAAATAGGATTACTCTGCAAAAAAATTCTGAATGATACAATGACAAAGTGTATAAGATTCACACCTCAAAACATATGTATTATTCCACCAAATCAACTACTTGATTAGGACAATGAAACAGCAACATGTATTTATGGGAAGGCTTTGGTATGATTGAATAAACTAAGCTGGCTTAAGTTATGAACCAGTAAATGCATAAACATCATCTTGATTATAGCCCAAACCTTCCAAACATCTATGGGAAAAAGAAGAAAAAAAATTAATAAATACATACTTTTTAGTTTTTTTATTTTAAAACTGATTTTAAAGCTTACAAAACAAAATATAGTTCTACATATAAGCAATATTATTTTCATAGGGCGGTAATATGTTTATTTTTTAACAAATGTTTCAGAAAGCAAAACCAAACTATTAGTTACAGTAACACAATACAATATTGTAATTTTTAATTAGCATATTTTCTTGTTCATCTCCCCCTCTAAATGATAACAAAGAAATAAACACGAACAAACATTTCAACAAGTATAGTTGCTTTTTTTTTTTTTTTTCTGAATCAAGTAATCTTGTGTAAAGAGGACAGAAACAAAAAAACAATATAAAAAAAGCTCTAAAATTATGCATACTCTTGCAGTTAACAGCCAATTTTCTTTTTTACTAGAATAAAGAATTCAATGCAGAAAATGACTGTGACAAATTGATAGATACCAAACTTTTAGCATATAATTTCAGATTCTCAAAATGATACTCATTATGTGAAACCTCTTTAACAAATTTAAAAATAAAAAAATAACCAGAAAATTTGTCAATGTGATCTCATATTAAAAATTTTATGAAGTGTTGAATAAAATAAAAAAAAGGAAAAATAAAAAAGAAAAGAAAAATACAGTGTGGGGGGGGGGAGACAAGAGAGGTAAGAGGTCAAAATGCTAGAAAAAAAATCTGCTAAAAATGATTATAAAAAATTAAATTATCAACGGCTAGCTGCAAATCATTTAGAACATTTTTAAAATTAGTTTACTAATCTTTATTTTCAATGTGTGTGCTGTGTGATATTCAGTGAGGAATCTCAGTTTAATCTGAACACTAATTTTTATTGGCTAATGATATGGTGAGAATAGGTAATTCGTTTTCAAGAGGGAAACATCACGGAAAAACATATTTGCCCGTCAAAAGAAGTTGCGAAGAAGATAAGCAAATGCTAGTTGGCCAAACAATCCTCCATATTTTTGAAAATGGATTGGGTACTGCTGAAAGCTATAAAAATTAAATTTTCGAACCAATGTCGAAATGGTGTCGGTCTTATTGATCAAGGCGCTTATGGATAACGCTCCTTGTCAGTGTACATTCCTGATCGGAGACTTCCTTCAAACGAATAATACCAACACACACCGTGATCTGCTTACTCATCTGATCTTAATCTTACCCAGAATGTGTGTGATATAATCGGAAATTTTTTTTGTAACCTCCACCTTTAGCACCCTCCAAAGTACGTTCAACAGCTGAAAAGAACTCTTCGTGATGCTTGGAACTCTTCGAGTCCACAATATAATCGAAATGTATGGAAAAATCATTGTGCTGCCTAGCTGTTAAGAGCGACAACACATGTTATTAAATTGTAGGTTCACCTTTTTAATTCATTTGTTTACCACTAAAGTGAAAAAGAAATTCCTCTTATCGTTTTCTAACTATTTTTCTTTCAAACTATTTTTTATAATAAAAATTATTGTCTTTTTTCGCATAGTTTTCTTATTTTAAAATTGTTTTACATTTGCGTATGACGATCTCCGTCATTCAACTTCCTTCATTATTCGAATAATTATACCAATTGTGCTTAACTTTTTGACAACAGTATGCATAAGCTTTTTCATGAGGGATAGTTTTCAATTACTAAATTACTAACTAAAGAACTTGCGTAGAATTTTTCCTTAAGCAATGTAACTTACTGGTAGTTACCCCATATGAAATTTACCTACAAGTTTATTATTTAAAAACAGCGAATTCAGAAGTTTTTCTATCCTAATGGGCAAATATATACACACAATGCTGATTATGCACCTTGATGCACAAATACTTTAAATAGTTCTTTCATTACTCATCTGCTCTCATAAAATCTCATCTAATTACATTTATCCAGAATACTCACAGTTCATGTACTGTATGATCCACGTCTTATTCAATGTGTGAAAAATGATAAGATTTCATTAATTTTTACTCAGTTGCTCTTTTATTCCTGCAGTAATTTTATTTAAAACCAAAGTATTAATATGCACTCACAAATAACTGTCTTTTAGGCTTACCTAAGAGCAGTTTCTGTAAAAGGTGACGGTCCACAGACAAATATCTGTTTCTTAAGTTCAGGCACCTTCATCATTAGTAACTGATACATTAGATCATCATTTATTTTTCCAGAGAAACCAGTCCATATTTCACTTGGCTCTGACAAAATATGAACAACCTGTAATCTGTAAAAAGTAATAGTTATTATCTTTCATATAGTAGCAGTTAACTCAGTCAACTTTTTGAATTGGAAAATATCTAGTATCGTTCTAGACAAAATTTAGATTAAAAAAAAAATACTAATAGAGAAATTACTTAGAATACTTTTCACTACAGCTTTGTAGCTCTTTTTTCCATATAATATCCTCTTCGGTTTTGTTGAAAAATAACAACAGCACTGACCTAAAATGCAAATAATTATTTTTTTAATTTTAAAGATGAGAATTTGTAATTATTTTCAAATCGAAAATATCTATACATATCATACATTCATACAGTTATTTCCAGATAGTCAACAATAAAATGACAAGCAATGTGAAAAAATTAAAGAAAATTTTTATAGATTCCAATAACTTTTGCCAGATGGACAAAATCACATATGGTGTAACATTATCCTACAAAGGAGCATTCCTTTATGATTGGCCAATTCTTTGTGCCTCAGTTCAATGTTTTCTTCAGACTGCTCAGATAGTAACTAGACTTGATAGAATTAATTGCTTAGTTAGGCAATAGCTCCTCATAATACTTCTCCATTCTCACAAGGAGTACACCATAATTTTCACTGAACAAATTTTGAAGGGAACTCACTCCAAGACGGTTTTATCTCAACATTATTGTAGACGAGCCATTTCTCATCGGTGGTTTATCATTTTTAAAGCGAATGACTTTCGGTGTGTGTGAGTAATAGATCATATGACGAAATACAATTTATTTAAGTGTTTTCTAACGCAAGTAATATCTCAAAACACTAACACAACTACAGAAACCAATTTTCTTTAAAAGCTCATAAAACTAAAATTCGACACTTTGTGTCTCTCTGTTAATTTCACGATCGATAATGCGTCGATTATCGATTATCAGCGCCTTAATAAACTTACACAGGATATTTGATTAATTTTATGAATTTCTTATTGGAGATAAGATTTTATAGAATCACCAACTGATTGCAGTTTTGCTTATTTATAACTAAAATCTCGCAATTCTCAATCTCAGTTAGATAATATGCCCAATGGGATTAATTATCAGATTGGGACTTATGCTTATCCAAGACCAGTTGGATTGGAAATGTATGATTTTTCCACACCAAGAACTTTTATTTTTTACTAATATTACAGGAGGTTACAATAAGGTTAGCTTGAACTAAAGATTAATGATATGACATAAAAGTTTAGAATTAGCTCACAAAATTGATGATTTTTGGTTAAATAAAATTCCCAGTAAATAAGAAAATACACATTTCAAGAAAAGAGAATCGCATCTGAATTCAGTTATGTCGATATTAATATTTTTTTTTAACCAGCCAGATGTGACAGCGAAAACGATTTTGTACATTTAACTAACCAAACGGCTTTCAAACAAAAATATTTGTTTCTTTAAAATTAAATTGTTATTGAAAACTTTGAATGTTTTAGATTACAAAACAACATACATTTTATAACATAACTAGCCGCCTTTGGCGACCAGCCGGTTCGCCAATCTTAATGTTCGTTAAAATTTTAATAATTAAATATTTTATGCAAT
Organism: Argiope aurantia; assembly: GCA_026543865.1. Taxonomy (NCBI): domain Eukaryota; kingdom Metazoa; phylum Arthropoda; class Arachnida; order Araneae; family Araneidae; genus Argiope; species Argiope aurantia. Next base: position 1,557,498 of record JAPMOR010102267.1, on the reverse strand, counting down.
TCCTACTTTAATAGCTTCTTCATCAAAATATTTTAAAACTTCAAATTTTGATAGTCATATATTTCACTCATAATATTATAAAGGCCTTCAGTCAAAACGTAATATGTATCTCTCTAATTTTCTGTTAGTTCCCGTAGAATTTATACTTTGAATTAAAGTGGAAAGAATTAATCTGCAATTAATATAATAATA